>CM053037.1:32228576-32371076 GCA_028564925.1 Lithobates sylvaticus | reverse complement strand
CTCATCCACACTATATTGCCAAAAGTATAGAGCCACCACTTCAAATCATTTGGTGGAGACGGGATTATGGTGTGGGGTTGTTTTTTCAGGGGTTGGTCTTGGTCTCTTAGTTCCAGTGAAGGGAACTCTTAAGGTGTCAGCATACTAAGACATTTTGGACAATTTCATGCTTTGTGGGAAGAGTTTGGGTTCAGCCCCCTTTTCCAACATGAGTGCACAAAGCAAGGTCCATAAAGACATGAATGAGCGAGTTGGGAGTAGAGGAACTTGACTGGCCTGCACAGAGTCCTAATCTCATCCTGATAAAACACCTTTGGGATGAATTTGAGCGCAGACTGAGAGCCGGGCCTTCTCGTCCAACATAAGTGCCTGACCGCACAAATGCTCTTCTGGAAAAAATGGTCAAACGTTCCCATAGACACACTCCTAAACCTTGTGGACGGCCTTCCAGAAGAGTTGAAGCTGCAAAGGGTGGGCCAACTCAATATTTACCCTACGGACCAACACTGGGGTGCCATTAAAGTTCATGTAAAGGCAGGTGTCCCAATACTTTTGACAATTTTGTGTATGTCTTGAGAACACCCATAATGAAATAACCACAGAGGGATGTTTAGCTCTACTAGCACACCTATAAATAATTCTAGAGTACAAGGGGCAGCTCCAGCCATAACAAATATGTTAATAGCATTGGTTAAATCTCTTAACTGGACTTTATTTATATATAAAAGAGAATGCAATGGTGAGATTTCCTTGCGGTAGGTCATGTGTCAATTTCAGCTGGACTCCCACCTCCCCCTTCTCAGTTCTCTGTTTATTCTATGTATGTAGAATCTATCACTTGGATTTCTAATGCCTAAATAGCTCACCAATGGAATCTGAACAAAACAACCCGGCTAATCAATAGCCACACAAAACAAATGCACATTCACTCTTTAAAAGGGGCCAGGAGCACTCCAAGCCAAACAAGGCTTCATTTGCACAAAATGTTTTCTACGCTGTAAATCCCAGCTGCAAAATTCTGAATCCTACAGCCGAGATTGACAGATAGCTGCGGCTGTCAAGGCTGTACCCTTGCCCGTATGAATTGTATGAAATGCCCGTGCGAATAGAGCCTAACATGAGACTTCAGCAAAGCCGCTGAGAATGTAGATTGAGGCTCACACTGTCTAATAAACCTGAACAAAGAACTGATTAGAGAGCTAGAAGATCAAACATATTGTTTTACATTTCAGCAACACCTTAAAGTGGTGTTTCCCCCAAAAACTAGCTAAAAATTCCTAAAAATATATAAAAAAAAAACAAAATTGGATTTTTTTTTTAACTTACCTCTAAATGCCCGTTGCTAGGGGGTCCCTTGTAGTCTGCCTCCGTCAGGGCCCGGGCACTGACATCACTTCCCCTTGGCGCAGTCAGTCATCTGGAACACATCACAGGTCCCAGATGACTGTGCAGCGTATCACAACGGTGCCGCTCACGCATGCACAGTGGGTGCCCACAGTAAGAATGCCAAAGCGGGAAATGAGGGGGACTTCGTTCCCCCGCATCGCTGGACCCTGGGACAGTTAAGTGTCCGATTATTAAAATTCAGCGCGGCTGCGGTATTTGTAGCTGCTGACTTTTAAAAAAAAAATTTTTTTAAGGGGCACCCCACTTTAAGAAAAAAAAAAAAAAAAACCCAGAAGAATAACATTTAACATTTTTGGAAGGGCTGTTAACATATGCTGGGGGGGGGGGGGGTAATTTCCACCATAGATGAGGGGGTGCAAGGTGCATATGTCCAAAATTTAACAAATCTCTTCCTGTAAGGCAGGGCAATGAAACCATCAACTTTATATATTTATAATTGAAGCAACTAGGGCAAAAGGAAGGTTTCACTGTTGGATGAAATATCATTGAGTGTTATGGCTACTATGTTGTCCATGACCCAGAGAATTGGGATGAGGTTTAGAAAAAGCTTTCAAACTCCAAAAAGTGAAAAGGTGATTCTTTCTGAGCTCCTTCCCCAGAGATACCTGCACTGTACTTGTCCAGCAAATATTGTGAGGTTTCTACAGATTCAATTATAGGCCAATACACTTTACCAGACTGACCAGTATAATACAAGATACCAATGACAATGTTCATTTTATTGCCCTGCCCTACAATTCCAAATTGTGTTACAGTTTGGTGGGTCCTCCCGACAGAACACTCATTGTAAACAGCCAAGAGAAGCCGGTCTATAAATGGTAGCCTCCCACCCCAACCAAGAATAAGCCCCTTTCAGGGTAGGGCTAGCCCAGTGTTTCTCAACTCCAAGCCTCAAGGCGCCCCAACAGGTCATGTTTTCAGGTTTTCCATTATTTTGCACAGGTGACTTGATCAGTTTCACTGCCTTAGTAATTATCACAGCCATTTCATCTGAGGGAAATCCTGAAAACATGACCTGTTGGGGCGCCTTGAGGACTGGAGCTGAGAAACACTGGGCTAGCCTGTCCACTGAATAAGCTAGTTGGGATAGGTTGTTAAGGACCCTGATGACCATCTAAAACAGCTTACCCCATTGGTGGGTGTTCCAAGACCACATTTCGTGAGGGCTATAGGATTATATGGGAGGTGTGCCACAGGTCTACCAATACCTGTGATGTCTTTATGGTGGTGGTCTTGGGTAATCAGCCCCCCTCCTATAAGGGAAAGCAGGACCCCCTTGCTCTGCTTACAGTAATTATAAAGCTTTATTGAGCGAACCTCTCTCGGCCAGTTTGTAAAAAGTACTGCTGATTTATTTTTTCTACAAAACACTGACTAGGCAGGTGCAGGTGACACCCATAAACAAGCAGGGTTGGGTGAACGGTGCTGAACCCTGATAACCAAATGAACTGATGTTCTGTGACAGTACAGTGCTAAGCAGGTTAACTATGTCTAGATACAAGACCGATTCCAGCATAGTGTGCCTTCTTCCAGAGGACCAAATAACACAAACAGTGAGATGAGGATGAGGATGAGGCCGGCGCCAGAGGGAGTGTCCCTGTGTGGACTCCTAATATTTGTGATGGTAGGTTTCCTCATGCATCTCCATTAAGAGAGACCCCCTGGGGTCTGCGAAGTGTAAACATTAAACGGGATTCCAATCCCTCCCCTCTTCCCCAATTCCTCCCTTTTCTCCTTAAAAGTCCCAGTCATCCACATCCAACTGCTCCATGTTAGATACCAGTCCCTCTAGTCCAGGAGGCTCTGAACTTCTAGCTCCCTCGAAGTTGGTGATGGGGGACACTGGACGGAGGAGCTCGGGGAGGGCTTCAGATGCTCTGCGCCTAATCTGCAAGTAAAAAGCTTTGTTAAAATTAACACTTACAAGTTTGCTTTAAAAATCAGCTAAAAATTTGTGCAGGTATTGGGTGTATTTTTAACATAATTGAAAGCTTACAAAACCATTCACGGCCAGCCCTCTCTATGCAGCCATAACACACTGTGTAAGTGTTTGCTGAAAACGAAGCCACAAAATACCCATTTTCAGATATCTTCAGGCCAGTCATGTGACTCCCGGCCACTCTATTCCTCCAATCTACAGGCAACAGTGGGAGAGGCCAAGATCTCCCTTTGATGTCTGCCTAGGACAGTGATGGCGAACCTTGGCACCCCAGATGTTTTGGAACTACATTTCCCATAATGCTCCACTACACTGCAGAGTGCCAGAGCATCATGGGAAATGCAGTTCCAAAACATCTGGGGTGCCAAGGTTCGCCATCACTGGCCTAGGAAGCCCCTTAGATCAGAGGAAAGCGGCCAGAGGTCACGTGACCGACCTAAAGATATCTGAAAAAAAGGTATTTAGAAGCTTTGTATTCAACAAACACTGATGCCCCGTACACACGAGCGGATTTTCCATCGGAAAAATCTTGGATGGTTTTTCTGACGGAATTCCGCTCAAGCTTGGCTTGCATACACACGGTCACACAAAAATTTGCGGAACTTGCGACCATCGAGAACGTGGTGACGTACAACACTACGACGAGCCGAGAAGATGAAGTTCAATGCTTCTGAGCATGCGTAGGAATTTTGCACGTCAGAATTGGTACAGACGATCGGAATTTCCGATCGAAACTTTTTCCGACCGAAAAATTTAGAACCTGCTCTCAATCTTTTGCTGGCTGGAATTCCACCAGCAAAAGTCAGATGGAGCCTACACACGGGCGCATTTTCCGACCAAAGGCTCTCATCAGACTTTTGCTGGCGGTATTTCCGATCGTGTGTAAGGGGCATTACACAGTGTGTTATGGCTGCATAAAAGAGGGCTGGCAGTGATATTCTTTAAGTTTACTTTGCTACTTATAGCGACAGGAGGGTCGGGGGGGGGGGGGGGGGGGGGCGGAGACAACACACACACACACACACAGGACACACACACACACACACACACACGCTGACAGGTAGAGGGGGGGGGGGGGGCAGCGGATGACGGATACACGCAAACTGACTGCGATAATCAGGGATCAGAAGCCGTGATTATCGTGGTCAGCACACGGAACTGGCAGGATCAGCCAGGTGTGTTTTTTTTACAGCTTAGAGAGGGACAGATTAGACAGCATAAGCACTATGAGGGAACATGATCTCTTTTTTGTTTTGTTTTTTAGGGTTACAACCACTTACATTTTATTTCATTTTTTTCAATAACATGCATGTCATACTTGCCTCCTTTGTGCAATAGTTTTGCACAATGCAGCCCCAAAACTCCTCTTCTGGGGTCCCCTGTCCACTCCTCCTCTTCTCAACTGCCTCCATAGTAAATATCTTTCTATGGGGACAGATGTGTGGTCTAAAGTAACGCATAGCGTGGCTCCCCCCACCCCCGATCCTTCCCTTCTTCCACTGTGCCCAATCTGTCTGCTGATAGAAAAGAGCCTTGGGGGCCCTCTGCACATGCTCAGTTTGGTGTGTATTGCTAGGAGAGTTTTATTTTTTTTGAAGGGTGCATGTGATCAGCCAATTAGCACTGTCCAGACAGAGGGTCAGGGGTTCTGCAGCCTCACATGACAGTCATTGGAGAATGAAACTCCTTCTACAAGCTTTAACCAGACACTCATAGGAGACTGCTCTAACTGCTGATGAGAAAAGGCATTTAGCAGTTCATATTTACTAAAATAACTGTGGGAGACTAGATATAGTGAATGCAGGGTCCTGGGTTTAGTAACCATTAACTGCATTATGAAATTACAATATCTAAACAGTTTTAAGGTATTTGTTTATATTTTATGTGGGCAGACATTTTACAATGGGGGCTGAAGAAGCAAAGTTGCTTTGAAACACGGCTCCAGCATTTTCCTACTACATAAGGTGAATTCATACCCTGGGCCCCGTGTTCCATCCATGGCTTTGGCTTTCCAGTCCACCTCCACTCCCTTGCCAAGGCAAGGCATCCTGGTTACATGTCTGATTTCTGTCCCAGAGGGTACCTGACTGTGATGCTAAACTCTATTTTATCTTACTGAGCGTTTTTTTTATATTTTCTATTAAAATTACACGCTACACTATTGTTCTCTCCCCCTCCCAACTTTTTGTCTCCTACAGCCACACAGCACACCCATGCTGGAACAAAGCAGCACTTCCAGGGTTAGATTAGCAGTGTGTTGTATAGCACTCTGGGCTACCTGCAGCATCCAGCTTACATAAGCTTCACCTGTCATTTGGTCTTGTATTGTATCATACAGTTTTACATTGCTTCACACTGTAAACTCACAGCTAGCTCATCAGGGCACCGATTTCTGGCCGGCGCATCCAGTTCAAGGGATTGGTGCGCTGTGATTATTCTGGGTGTTCCCACCTCTATTCATTTTACAATGTAGGGTCTTACTTTCTGCTACTCCATCTACAGATCTCAATGAGATATCACGGGAAGAAACAAAATTATACTAAGTTTCAAATTGATTTCTTTTATCTCAGCTGTCTCCCTTTGTGCCTAAGTGTCCTATTTAAAGCGATTGTTTATTTTTATTTTTTTACCTTTACAAACATATTCTTGCCTCCACTGTGCAGCATGTTTTGCACAGAGTGGCCCCGAATCTCGTCTTCTGGAGGCTGGTGGCTCCTCCCCACATCTGATAACCCCCCCGGAGAAGCGCTTCCCTGAGCGGGTTACCTTGTGGGCGCGCTCCTGAGTCCAGCATTCGACGTCCATAAAGGCCGAATGCAGGATTTGGCCCCCACCACCCGACGCTCACGTCATTGGATTTGATTAACAGCAGTGGGAGCCAATGGCTGCGCTGCTATCAATTTATCCAATCATGAGCCGAGAACCCCAGGCAGAGACAGCGCGTCCCTGTGGGTCAAGTTCTAGGGTTCAGGTAAGTAGAACAGGGGGGCTGGGGGGGCGGTCACTGACAGGTGTTTTTTCACCTTCATGCATAAGATACATTAAAGGTGAAAAAACACAGTAGGAACACCAGAATAGTTCACTTCTGATGGCTTTGAAGACCGCTCTGAAGTCAAACTGTTTTTCAGAACCAGAAGCAGCACTGTGTCCTATTACAGGTTTGGAGCCACATGATAAATACATAAGATACACATTTTATTAAATTGAACCTGCAAATAAAACTTTGTGCTATTCAATAAAAATATGTAACTAAAACATAACCGTGTCCTTTTAACCACTTCAGCCCCGGACCAATTGGCAGCCAAAGGACCAGGCCCCTTTTTGCGATTCGGCACTGCGGCGCTTTAACTGACAATTGCGCGGTCGTGCGAAGTGGCTTCCAAACAAAATTGGCGTCCTTTTTTTTCCCACAAATAGAGCTTTCTTTTGGTGGTATTTGATCGCCCCTGCGGTTTTTATTTTTTGCGCTATAAACAAAAATAGAGCTATAATAAATATCCCCAAAAAATATAAAAAAAAACATTTTTTTTCCTCAGTTTAGGCCGATACGTATTCTTCTACATATTTTTGGTAAAAAAAAAAATCTCAATTATTGATTGGTTTGCGCAAAAGTTTACAAAATTGGGGATAGTTTTATAGCATTTTTTTATTAATATTTTTTTTTATTACTAGTAATGGCGGCAATCAGCGATTTTTATTGGGACTGCGACATTATGGCGGACACAGCGGACATTTTTTACACATTTTTGGGACCATTGTCATTTATACAGCAATCAATGCTATTTAAATGCATTGATTCCTGAATAAATGACACATGCAGTGAAAGAGTTAACCACTAGGGGGCGGGGAGGGGTTATGGGCTGTGACGTGTGTGTTTTTTTTAACATTAGGGGGCGGGGGCTGACGTCTGACGTCATTGATCGGCTTTCCCGATGACAGGGAACAGCCGATCAATGACAGGCAGAGTAGGAAGCGCGGGGAGAGGTTTGTTTACACAGACCTCTCCCCTTTTTCAGCGCTGTGACCCGATTGCGGGACACCAACGGCAATCCGGTCCGCTGGTCCAGCGGCTGTGGTCATGGAGCTCCCGACCGGGTCGCGGGCGCGACCCACGGCTAGGCAATTAAAGGGCAACGCACCTGTACGTGCTTTTGCCTAGCCGTGCCAGTCTGCCGACGTATATGTGCAGGAGGCGGTCGGGAAGCGGTTAATGAGTAGGTTACATCATAGGAGAGGTGACCTAAAGGGTGATAAGCATAATTAGCAATTCCATGACTGCTCCTGATGATGCAGAAACACACATGGGTGCTTTCTTTCCCAATATCTCCCTGTAAACAATCTTTGGAACCTTCGTATCTCTAGCTGGTGTTAGTAAACTTGAAGGCCCATTCACACCTACAGTATGCAAGCTGTGCATCACAATTCATACCATGTATGCAGTGTTTAAAAATAACTAAAAAGGAATGATGGGTGAGGGGGTGTCATGTGCTTTTTAGTACATTAAGCTGTGTCGCCAGCTTATTCAAAATGAATAGGGTACCTTATGCAGCAAAATGTAGGAGAGATTGTGGAGTAACTTGGGAGGGGTCAGAAGCCGCTGTAAAGTTATTTCCTGCGGACAACCCCTCAGAAAGGTTGCAAAAATGCAGTTATGTACGAATATGCCATATAACCCACTACAGCAGCACTGGACATGGGCACACCTACCTGTTTGAAGAAGGAATGATTGAGCAGAGTGCCAGCATTTGGCCTGCAAAACACAAAAATATGAATTAGAATGCAGATCAGGGTGGTGGGAGAAAATGCTAGCTCCTTTAAGCTGCACCATAGCAAAACTTTAGGCTTAAGGCAAGTCTGTGCTTTGCAACAGCTTTACTTTAATGCCAATCCTTGCTCAGCAGTTCCCCTTTCACTCTGGTTAGCCACTGGGAAGCATGTGACTCACTTTCCTTTCAATTATGTGACAGCACTGTTAATTGGTCCAGGAATGTCATGTGTGGCAGCAGTGAGACGGTCCTCATCGACGTGTAATGTAGAGCGATTTGGATTTTCCACACAGCTTTTTTTTTTTTTAAACCTTACTCCCAGAGGATCAATTGAGCCGTGCGGTCGGAGGGGAGGGGAGAGTATGTGCTGTTGGGGAGTGCAGCATTAAAGCAAAACTGTTGCAGCCCTATTGGAAAAGCTGCTTATCATTAATACACAGTGCTTAAAGCACTGAAAATCACAGTTGTTCTCCTTTTCCCACTTTTAACCTTAGACACCAACTATTTTGAGCAGTGTAAAGGCTCACCGTAACTCGGGGTTCCTCTGAAGACACTGCTCCACCAAGTTGTGAAAGTGTGGGGAGAAGGTGCGGTTGTAGGGGTGCATGCTAGGTTCCCCGTTGGATGGGCGACAGGAGGTGCCTTCTCCAATGCCAGAGTCTGCTCCGGAGCGAGAAGTCTTCATGGTGAGTTCAGAGGCAGGAATGGTTGCGGTGTCCAGTAGACAGGGCACTGTGCCGTTCAGCTTCTCGAGGAGCATCTAGTGAGGAGAGAAGCCACCCCATTGGTTAGGTAGAATCTAACTGGCCCTCATTTATCTAAAGGTCCAGAGAAATGAAAATATGGGCTGTCTAAATTATTTCTCCATTAGATTAAAGAATAAGTTCACCTTTTATAACATATTAAACCCGTATTTAGGGTGCAACATGTTACTTTGGAGCAGTCCCCCGACCCTCCCCTGTGAAAGTGCGCAGGGATCCTCTCTCCGCACCCGCTGTCACATTTTAAAAATAGAAGAAAACGACAATGGATGGTGGGGCAGGTCAAATGGAAGGAAACAAGCAATGCAAGTTCATAAAAAAAGTCCTTTGAGCAATTACAGCTCTGTGTGACAATGTGCAGTCTGTATGGTAGGGCAGCCTTGTAGGGGGAGTTGAAGCCACTCCAGATATGTAAGAGAGAAAACAAAGCAACAGACGCCTCTTAGTAATACTGTTTGAATTTAATAACAAATTGCATTAAAACACTCACATGTAAAAAAAAAAACTCTTGTTGAGCGCAGGGGGGGTGGGGGCTGGAGTCCAGTAAAGTCATATACGATCTCTGCAGTCCGGATAAAGACAGGCTCTGTTTCTCTATGCTGTCGGAGTCCTGATCCACAGTACACATCCGGGATTCGGGCGAGATCCACAGCGAGGCTTGGAGCGCGGCCAGACAGACAGTCACAAAGAGGGCTGGAGTGCAGAGTTCAGTGTATTGGCTGTACAGGAATCCCGGAAGTGTACTGTGGATCAGGACGCCGACAGCATAGAGAAAACAGAGCCTGTCTCCACCCGGACTGCAGAGATCGTATATGACTTTACTGGACTCCCCTGCGCTCAATAGTTTGAGTGTTTTAATGCAATTTGTTAATAAATGCAAACAGTCTTACTAAGAGGCGACTGTTGCTTTGTTTTCTGTCTTACAATTTAAAAATAGTGTGGCTGTGCAGGGCTCTGCTGACACAGTCGCGTCATTCATTCAAAGAGTTTGGTGAATGAATGAACTACAAGTTCCCCCTGCCACTGCGTCAGATGGCTTGTAGTTCTTAATGAACTTTAAGGGCGCCGATGAGCAGTCTCATAATTCATTGATTATTTCTACTCTCCAGCATCTGTCTGCCCATATGGAGGTACGAGCAGACAGCTGTACTGAATATCTGCAGAGGCCTGGCATTGCACCCGTGATCCACTGATCGTGGGTGCAACGCATTGCAGGCTGCAGTTTAAAACTGGACTGGAGACCAGAGCATCTGCCAAAATGTCCAAGTTCATGGCCCAACACCTTCTTCTCTTAGCATGTAAGGATGTTTAGAAAAGGGATCTTCACGACGTGCCCTCAAATGTACATAATATCAAGTTGTGTGTGTATATAGGCATATTCTGAGTAAACAGCAGCATTACCGGCCATGAATATTAGATCATCTGTAAAATGAATATGTAGGGAAGATTCTGTGCCTAATCTAAATGCACCATAAGCAGTTGCAAAAGCAAAATGCTGTCAAAACAGATTTTTCTTTAGATACTTTCAAAAACATAGAAAATTCAGTCCTAGAAGTGGTACTTTTGTCCTTACCTGTGTAGCTGGCATGTCTTTGAATGGCACGTGTCCATTAGCAAGCTCACAAGCTGTAATCCCCACACTGTAGATGTCAGATTTGGCATCATACCCCTCAAGGTTCTGTAGGGAAAAAAAAAAAAAAAAAAAAAGAAAGCGATCCTAGCTGTCAAGAAGCACTTAACCCCTAAAAAGGTACCGTATGGACTGTAATAAAAGATAGATTGAGTCTCATTTAAAAAACAAATAATTACATTTAAGTGAACCTGTGTTTTGGTAATGCGGGGGAAAGCAGCCCTCTCAGCAGTATACATTCACTTGCTCCCCCACTTCTCCATTCAGCTGCCAGCAGCAGAGAGTGCTAAATCTTTGGTAAGCTACAAGTCACTGGCAAAGATTATCAATTCAAAGTTAGTGTTTCTACGCACTGATCCAGTAATAGCAAGAAAGCAGAACAGAATGATGCCAGCTGTGGGACTTTAGTCAGGCTGTGAGAGGTACATAAATGGCCGACATCTATAGTAAGGACATTATTCAACTTCAGGTCAAATCTGCACAGTTTGTTTTTAACTATAGAAAACCCCTTACTTGTATGAGCAGTTGTTTTTGGTAAAGGCAAACTAACCCTTTAAATGGCAGATTCATGTATTATGTTAATGAATATTTTCAAATTACATTACATTACATTAATATGCTAAAGCTTATAAGGCATTTAGTGAGTGGGTTTACATATACTTTAACCACTTGACATCCGCGCTATGGCCGAATGACGGCCACAGCGCGGACCTGAGTTCCCGGGAGGCCGTCATATGACGGCCTCCCCTGTGCACGCTCCCTGCGCGCTGTGATCACGAGTCACTGAGACTCGGGTCATCACCGATCCGAGTAAGGGGCTGAGACCGGCCCCTTACCATGTGATCAGCTGTCAGCCAATGACAGCTGATCACATGATCAAAACAAAAGCTCAGTGATGGGTTTTTTTTTTTCTCTCCTCACGCTGACAGCGGAGGAGAGAAAAAAAAAAAAAAAAAGCCGATCACCGGCTTATCTTAAAGGGACATCAGTCCCGAAAAGGAAGAGGCAATTATGCCTCATTTATGCTCTCTAACAGTGCCCACAAGTGCCACCTATCAATGCCACCTAGAAGTGCTGCCTATCAGTGTAACCGATCAGTGCCCATCACTGCCGCCTATCAGTGCCCATCACTGCCGCCTATCAGTGTACATCAATGAAGAACAAAAATTACCAGTTTTTAAAATTTTACAACAAAGTAAAAAATAAAAGTTTTTTTCAAAAATTCTGTCTTTTTACATTAAAAAAAAATAAATAAAAAAATAGCACAGGTGATAATCACCACCAAAGGAAAGCTATTTGGGGGAAAAAAAAATTATAAAAATTTTATTTGAGTACAGTGTTGTATGACCGCGCAATTGTCAAAGTGCATCAGCGCTGAAAGCTGAAAATTGGTCTGGATAGGAGGGGGTTTAAGTGCCCAGTAAGCAAGTGGTTAAAAGCAGTGGTCTGCAAACTACAGCCCTTTGCCTGCCTTTATCCGGCCCTTGGGGATTCCTCCCACATATATAAAGTGCTATTCCTCCCACTGATCTAAATGTTGAAACATTATTACTCACAATAATGATGGGGCACTATTCCTCCCACTGACGCCAACAACTGGGCTCTATTAAAGTGCATCCGGAAAGTATTCACAGCACTTTACTTATTCCACATTTTGGTATGTTACAGCCTTACTCCAAAATGGATTAAATTAATTTTCCTCAAAATGCCACAAACCTTACCCCATAATGACAACATGAAAGAAGTTTGAAATCTTTTTCCAAATTTATTAAAAATAAAAAATCCCATGTACATCGCACCGGCGAAGGGGCTCCATTCCTCCCACTGGCACAGACGAAGGGGCTCCATTCCTCCCACTGGCACCGACGAAGGGGCTCCATTCCTCCCACTGGCACCGACGAAGGGGCTCCATTCCTCCCACTGCCACCGACGATGGGGCTCCATTCCTCCCACTGCCACCGACGATGGGGCTCCATTCCTCCCACTGCCACCGACGATGGGGCTCCATTCCTCCCACTGCCACCGACGATGGGGCTCCATTCCTCCCACTGCCACCGACGATGGGGCTCCATTCCTCCCACTGCCACCGACGATGGGGCTCCATTCCTCCCACTGCCACCGACGATGGGGCTCCATTCCCCCCACTGCCACCGACGATGGGGCTCCATTCCCCCCACTGCCACCGACGATGGGGCTCCATTCCCCCCACTGCCACCGACGATGGGGCTCCATTCCCCCCACTGCCACCGACGATGGGGCTCCATTCCCCCCACTGCCACCGACGATGGGGCTCCATTCCCCCCACTGCCACCGACGATGGGGCTCCATTCCCCCCACTGACGATGGGGCTCCATTCCTCCCACTGACGATGGGGCTCCATTCCTCCCACTGACGATGGGGCTCCATTCCTCCCACTGACGATGGGGCTCCATTCCTCCCACTGACGATGGGGCTCCATTCCTCCCACTGACGATGGGGCACTATTCCTCCCACTGACGCCAACAACTGGGCTCTATTAAAGTGCATACGGAAAGTATTCACAGCACTTTACTTATTCCACATTTTGGTATGTTACAGCCTTACTCCAAAATGGATTAAATTAATTTTCCTCAAAATGCCACAAACCTTACCCCATAATGACAACATGAAAGAAGTTTGAAATCTTTTTCCAAATTTATTAAAAATAAAAAATCCCATGTACATAAGTATCACAGCCTTTGCCATGACACTCAAAATTTAACTGAGGTGCCTCCTGTTTCCACTGATCATCCTTGAGGTGTTTCTACAACTTGATTGAAGAAATTTGGAACCACCAAAGGCGGGCCACCTGGAATCCTCCTTCAGCGGGCCACCTGGGCAAACAGAGTGATCGGGGGAGAAAGACCTTAGTTAGAGAGGTGACCAAGAACCCGATGACAGAGCTCCAGCGTTTCTCTGTGGAGAGAGGAGAACCTTCCAGAAGAACAACCATCTTTGCAGCACTCCACCAATCAGGCCTGTATGGTAGAGTGGCCAGACGGAAGCCACTCCTCAGTAAAAGGCACATGACAGCCCATCTGGAGTTTGCCAAAAGGCACCTGAAAGACTCTCAAACCATGAGAAACAAAAATTATCTGGTCTGATGAAACAAAGATTGAACTCTTTGGCCTGAATGGCAAGCGTCATGTCTTTAGGAAACCAGGCACCGTTCATTACCTGGCCAATACCATCTCTACAACAATGTGCAGAGACATCCTTGATGAAAACCTTGTCCAGAGCGCTCTGGGCCTCAGACTGGGGTTAAGGGTTATCTTCCAACAGGACAGCGACCCAAAGCACACAGCCAAAAATAACAAAAGGAGTGGCTACGGGACAACTCTGTGAATGTCCTTGAGTGGCCCAGCCAGAGCCCAGACTTGAACATCTCTGGAGAGATCTGAAAATGGCTGTGCACGGACGCCCCCCATCCAACCTGATGGAGCTTGAGAGGTCCTGCAAAGAAGAATGTGAGAAACTGCCCAAAAATAGGTGTGCCAAGCTTGTAGCATCATACTCAAAAAGACTTGAGGCTGCAATTGGTGCCAAAGGTGCTTCAACAAAGTGTTGAGCAAAGGCTGTGAATACTTCTGTACATGTGATTTTTTTCATTTTTAATAAAAAAAAAAAAAAAAAGGATTTCAAACTTCTTTCACATTGTCATTATGGGGCATTGTTTGTAGAATTTTGAGGAAAATAATGAATTCATTTTGGAATAAGGCTGTAACATAACGAAATGTGGAAAAAAATAAATAAAATCGCTGTGAATACTTTTTCCAGATGCACTGTACTTCCACTAACACCAACAGTGGGTCACTATTCCTTCTGTTGGCACCGACGATGGGGCTCCATTCCTCCCACTGCCACCGACGATGGGGCTCCATTCCTCCCACCGACGATGGGGCTTCATTCCTCCCACCGACGATGGGGCTTCATTCCTCCCACCGACGATGGGGCTCCATTCCTCCCACCGACGATGGGGCTCCATTCCTCCCACCGACGATGGGGCTCCATTCCTCCCACCGACGATGGGGCTCCATTCCTCCCACTGACACCACGATGGGGCTCTATTCCTCCCACCGACACCGACGATGGGGCTCTATTCCTCCCACTGACACCGACGATGGGGTACTATACCTACTGACACCAATAATAGGGCATTGTTCCTTACACTGACACCAATGATAGAAATCATGCTCTATCACTTATACTCACTATGGGGCACAATTTCTACTCCTACTGACCACAGGTGTCATGTAATTTATTTGTACTCCCACTGACCACAGTCCAGCCCCCCTAAAGTCTGAAGAACAGTAAACTGGCCCTTTGATTAAAAGTCATGAAAAGGCATTGGCATTAAGTGTATTTTACACAGCATTAAATGTACATTCTAAATTCTAAAGTTGGTCTTGTACACTTTTCTCACCTGCTGTAAGAGCTCTGGGCTCAGCCAGGGAAGAACCCGGGAGCTGTGCTTGGGGAAGTCATGGACCACTTTCACTCGCTGTCCGTGGTTTATCATGCTAAGAATACTGCGCAGGCCAGAGAGGTACACTTTTCCGTCCACAGAGATGAGGATGTGACTGGCCTTCACACTCCTGCAGAGAGATGATCATTTACTGGCCAGAACTTAGAAGAAGATACTAATTAGGTTACACTTCATTCTGAAGAACTGACTTCTGGGAAGAGAATTATATTGGGACACCGTTGTCCCATTTTGGGACTTAGAGGTGTGCTTTAAAGCAGGGAGGATAAGAAGCACATATTTATCTTCCATTAACTCGCAGGTGGCCATTTACTTTGCTACCCCATGACCTATATTTTCCCTTTTAATAATAAAGTTGCCAACCCCTGCCCTGTGTTACCTGTGAACGTAACCCATGTGATGGATGTAATCCAAGGCTTTCAACACTCCGAGCAGGATGTAAGCGATTGCCAGCTCACTCATTCCATCTGTGAAGTGTGTGCAGATCAGGTCTTTGGCTGACCCTGTCAGGAGAGACATGGTGAGTGTTAGGGGGATATTTACTAAAACTGGTGCACACAGAATTTGGTGTGGTTGTGCATAGTAACCAATCAGCTTACAGGTTTTATTGTCGAAGCTTACCGTATATACTCGAGTATAGGTCGACCCGAATATAAGCCGAGGCCCCTAATTTACCACAAAGAAACTGGGAAAACGTATTGACTCGTATATAAGCCTAGGGTGAGAAATGCAGCAGCTACTGCAAGTGGAAAAGAGGGTCAACAATGCCCATCTGCAGCTGCATGCCCCCCTGTGTCCTGTACATACCCCCCTGTGTCCATTGCAGCCTACCTGTGCCGATCTGTGTCCTGTGTATGCCTTCCTGTGCGATCTGTGTCCACCATTGCAGTCTTCATCATGTGTCCCCCCCATTGCTGATCCTGCCGATCAGCGTGTAAGGCTAAATAGACGGCGGCCATTCCAATATACAAAAGCCGCGCCTCCTCCTCGTCCTCATCCATGATAGGAGGAACACTCTGTTTTCCCAGCAGTCAGTGTTCAGTGTTCCGCCTATCACGGACATCCTCGTCCATGAGATGAGAATGACAGGACGTCCGTGATAGGCGGAACACTGACTCACTGATGGGAAAATTAGTGTTTCTCCTATCACGGAGGAGGAGGCGCGGCTTTTGAACACTGCCGTCTGTTTGCATGACACGCTGATCATGTAGGCAGATGGCGGTTACTCGAGTATAAGCTGAGGGGGGCACTTTCAGCCCTAAAAAAAGAGCTGAAAATATCGGCTTATACTCGAGTATATACGGTAAGTAAACAAGCTGAAGTTAGAAGCCGAATGGTTACTATGCACAGTTGCACCAGTTTTAGTAAATGTCCCCCCTTACTTTCAGGAGAGCGAACAAGCGAATATAGTCCATGAAATTTGCTGTACTTTGTAAGCCATTCCAAAAAATGCAGACATGGTCCTGCTCCATTGATAGGAAAGCAGAAACGGTCATATTTTATAGGTGACTGAACTAAGTGAAAGTATCTAAAAGGTGAAACTTTATTCGTTTTGGATAGCTCAACGAATGGTTAGAACCTCTGGCTGTTTTTGTTATTTTTTTCAAATGTCTGAGTCCAGTTAGGGAAATTTTCTTTCCTGTACCAGAGACACAAATGGAAATTAGAGAAAATTTCTTTAACATGAAGGAAAATTCCCTCAAACAATTTTCAGTAACTACCCATCAACCGTGCTCTAAATGTCACCTTACCAAAATTACATTTCTGTTCTTTCCAGTATCGACTTACCATAAGCCATAAAAGGGGTGACCACCCAAAGCTCATTGTTGGCGATGAATGTGGCTCTGTAAGGGAGGATGTTGGGATGGTTGAACAGCTTTGACACATGAAGTTCCGTCTGAAGACAAGAAGACATGATCAGCATCGACAGACACCTAAAAATCCTGGTAACCATGCAACATTGTCTACCAACTCACTATTGTCAAAGCTCACTTGCAGATGGGAAATGTAAAACTACAATTTTCAGGACACGGGTTTGTATTAAAGCAAATTGCTTCCGACATAATACTTAAAAAAACTGCCACTTATGCTGCAGAGGGTGTTCTTGAACAGCTAGCTGGATGCTCTGCAGAGTGCCCAAGAGCCACTCTGAAGATTTTTTCATATGCAACCAGGTCTTCGGCTGCCAGCTCTACCCATTCCCTTCCACACCTTAGTACTGGTTCCTCATGGCAATGAGCAGCCTTGATAACCGCTTGGTAATCGTGGAACGCAGGAGGCAGAATAGGTGAGCAAAGCAGGCGACAATATGAACTGGTTTGCATCTTAGAGCATCCAAGTTCTGTGCCTCCTTGGTGGTCTACAGATGATACACCCAGGCTTACATGCACTTGAGGGTCCCTGCTCCACAGCATAAGAAGCTGTTTCGGAAGTATAATGTTGTCACATGTTAAACTTTAAAGGGAAACAATTTCATAATGGAAGTACTATTGGTGCTTCTGACAGATTAAGCAGACAAAGTCAGCATCTACTGACCAATATGGAAAATGAAACCAACCTGTACTCCAGGCTACCTCTTGTCACAAAGCCAAATGCTAGATCACATCATCTGCGCTGAACAGGATTAGTGGACCGATGTTCCTACACAACCAATGCTCTGGCCTTTGGTCATGTGACCAGCATCAGAGGGTGCTTGGAGCACAAAATTGGGCAGAAAAGGAAAGTATTACCGGTACAGGAATGCATTTTGGGGATAAGGATGGTTAGAACAGAGTATGTGTTGTCTCTGAATAGGGGTCTCTTTTAAAGTGCAAGTTCACTCTAGAATTACTTAAAAAGCTAAAAAAGCCTAGCATCACATTTGGCTTATGTCCGCACTCCAGTTGTCCAGCAACCAGCACTGGGAACTGCTGGCCATTTACCAGTGACACCCTGCCACTCATGCCATCTACATACTGTGACTGCAAAGCCTGAACTACTGTCAAAAATATAGATAGCACAATCTAGCTCCAAAAAGTGTACCTCGTACTTTGCTGCCGATTCTAATCTCTTACACTAGGAAAATGATTGTGTTATCATGGAAAAAGCCCAATCCTCCATCGGTATCAGCATGGAAGGGTGTGGTCAATAGGGCTGCACCTCTATACAAGGCTAAATACATTTGCAGGGGCATACCACAGAAATTTGATAAAGTGTGGGGCAGTTGGATGAATAGTGAAACTACGGTGGCGGATTGAGTGGCACCTAATAAAATACAATTGCAGTGGGAATTAACATCTGTGTAACTGTTTGGCATATCTAAACGTACCATTGACTGTTATTAAGATAAGGTGGCCTTATTATTGTTTTGATCTTGTCACTGAGTGAGGGTCTGGAAGGACGAGGAGAGAGTCAATGCTGAAGAAATGTAAATAGTTTATTTTTGTGTGTGGCCCATTGGGTCTTGTGTTATGTTAATGTCTTGTGTAATTTATTGTTATGTTAAAAAGCAATAAATAAAACTTAAAAATATATTATATAATAATAATAATATATATACAGGGGGTCCCCGAGTTACGAACTCGTTAGGGACTGTCCTCCTGTTCTTAACTCGGAAATGTTCGTAAGTCAGCCGCGCATGCGCAGACCGACAATTACGGACATTTCCGATGTTCCATCGAATGCCGATCTGCGCATGCGCGGAAAATTACGGACATTTCCGATCTTTGCCATCATTTTCCCAGGCTCCGTCTGGCCGCGCATGCGCAGAACGGCCGAAGGTCGGCGGAAAATGGCGGAGGGTCCCCGCAGCACCCGGTTCGTAAGTAGGAGATGTTCGTACTTCGGGGACTGTATGCATGTTATATATATATATATATATATCACATCACAAGAGGGATTAAGCGACACCATTAGGGAATATTGATAGTTCGCAAACTTAGGTAAAGCAGGCAATAGGTGGTAATCATGGTCTTTTACAAGGTACGTTTATATAAGATACTTGAGAGTGCATTCATCAGGGGATATGCAGGAAACATCCGAGGGTAGACAGTAGTAAATAATAAAGCTACATAATATGAATAAATTACACAAAACTGGAGGAAAGATTACCTGCAGGAAGGCCACCATATCATTGGTACAAAACTCCAAGTTAATTCTTCTGATACAAACATACTCTCCCGACGGTTTGTACCGTGCCAAGTTTACCGTCATCAGGTCTTCAAATCCTCTCCCTGAGGAAGGAGAGAAAGCATCAGCAGACCATCAGATTCTAAATGGTACAAAATCAATTTGTAAACTAGGCCTGGATAAATCCCAGAAGATTTAGACAGGTCACTCTAAATTTCTTCTCCCTCATTCTCCCAATGAACACAGGGCTTCCTGATTGACAGAGGTGAAGATTGTGACATCATCTGCCCATTTCTCCGCCTCGGCAAATCAGAGGAAGTCTTGTATATACTGATAAAAATACAAGTCTTCTCCTGAATGGCACTAGAAGCACTAAGCCCGACTCCCTGGTAGCAGATGGGAAGTTGCCTGTACTTCTGTTAAAAAAACAGCGGCACTTACTGTAAGAAGCTAATGCTACTTACAGTCAATCTCAGCACACCCAGCGGCCACATCGTTCTAGAATGGAAATACAGTAAAACCTTGGTTTGAGAGTGTTTTGCAAGACAAGCTAATTCTTTTATTACATTTTGACTTGATATACAAGCAATGTCTTGATATACAAGTAGTGTCACGTCACAACTGAGTATAAAAGAGAAGAGAGGCGCCTCGAAGTGTAGCAATATGGTTACATTTAATCAAGGTACAACATTTAACAACTCATATGGTTGATTATTAAAAGAGGCACATCTAAGTATGCAGGCATCTGGGGTAAAGCTGTCCTCATAGACCATCCTCCTCACCACCATCTACATCTTCCCTTCCACTCTGCGCTCCACAAGCGGTTCAATCGCTGTACTGCAGGGTAGACTTCCTGTTCACGGTTACAGACTGACATCGGTGAGAGCCGGCGGTGAAGCTGACGGTCTATGTGGACAGCTTTACGCCAGATGCCTGCATACTTGGATGTGTCTCTTTTAATCATCAACCACGTGAGTTGCTAAATGTTGTACCTTCATTAAATGTAACCATATTGCTACACTTAGAGGTGCCTCTCTTCTCTTTTATACTCTGGAGCTCCTGCTGGATTTTGCTTCTAATCCCCTTGTGGATGGACATTTTATGGTTACACAACAATCACATTTCTATGATCTTTTTATATGGACTTTAAACTGAAGGACTTATGAATAAATGGTCGTGGAACAAATCATTTGAGTTTTCATTATTTTTTATGGGGAAATTCACAGATATACAAGGGCTTTGGATTCCAAGCATGTTTCTGGAACTAATTATGCTCACAATACAAGGTTTTACTGTAGTTTGTTTTGGCCAGCTTGGCCAAAATTGACTTTTTAAAGTTACATTAAACTGTGAGTTAAATTTTTTTTAAGATGGTGACATGACAAAGGCTCTCTGAATTTATTTCTAAATGATCAGCAATCCAAATATCTAGCTTTTTGCCTTCAGTTTTTAGATTGGGGAATTTAAAAACCTGAGACCACCCAGCCTTGTTCCCAGGCTCGGGAACAAGGAGTTCAGAGATATCTGCTGCACAAAATCTGATTGGAAGCGATCATTAGAGGAGTAGGCAAGTTTGTACCCACATCAAGATAAAATGCTTGGCTACTATATACCCATCCCAGGCTGGTGATACATAGCAATTAAGACCAACCTACTGCCCAACTAGCACAGAAAATATCAGCTGTTTACCTATGATAGTGAGGAGATCGTAACAACTATTATCCGGAGCGTATACACCCATGGTGTCCGGACTGCGACAAGACGCTATGGACTCCGCGCTGGCAGCTTCATCGGGCTGAAGGAGAACGCAGGACAGAAAACCAAGTTAGACAAAGACAAGAAGAAACAAAGTCACTGTCAGATTACACTATCTCACTGACGAGAAAGCTGTCAATTTATAAAAACAAGTGCATAGTGACAGCACAGAATAGCCACAATTTAAACAGTAACATGCCTGCTAAAATGTCATTTCCTGGTTAAAGGACCTCCTCTATCTGTTGGAGGCATTTAGCAGGGACACTGGTCATGTGCTGAAGACAAATAAGGCCTCATGCACACTGGGCATTTTACTAACTCTCGTAGACAACTTGCCTCTTGGCAGCATCGCTTTGGCAGAAAGAACGCTTGTAAACGCATGTAACGTGAATGAAGCACTTGGGTGTTACAGTAATTCATTTCAATGGCCAGAATAATACATTTATCCTGTCCATTGAAATTAATTAACACGCCTAGCGTTAATACATTTTTAGAAGCGTTTACCAATGTCAAATGTTTTTTTCTGGCAAAACGCTGCTGCTCCTGGACGCACTGGCAGTGGGGTTTTTTTTCTGCCTCTAAACGCCTATGTGTGTATGAACACAGACTAACACGAAGGGGCATTTAGAGGAAAAAATAAAAAATAAAACACAACGCCAGATGCCCCTAACAGCCACATTAAAAACGTCCAGCGTGCATGAGGCCTAAAGCAGAGCTGCTACTTGCACTGGAGATAGGAGCCACACCGCACTTGCCTTGATAAATTCTCCTATTGAATTTACATTAGTAGAAGTGTGAAGATCAAAATACAGAAACAATGATGGTAGACGTCACAATGTAGAAGTCCCCACAAAATATGTGATGTAATGAGAGTTATTACAACGTGTTATACTGGAGTGATGTAGATGACAATTAGATTTTTTTTTTAATGGTCAGAATTAACAGCTACAAACCAAAGTACATCCTTCAAGTCTACACTGATTTCTCCCCTGATGGGTATCCACTGAGTTTACACACACACACACACATTATTTATATTAGATTAGAATATACTAAAATTATATTATAGATATAGTTATGGTTTTATTTGTAAAAAGTTTACAATTTTTGTAAAGACATTCCTGTGATTTACAATTCCTTCCGCGTAGAGCCTGGTTCAGTGAAGCAGCTTCCTGTGTCACCTCCTGTCCCCCAGTCTCCTCACTGTGCAATCCAGTAGCATTAAAGGGATTATAAAGTCTCCTTTTTTTTCCCTATGAAAATAAACATGTTATACTTACCTGCTCTGCTCCAGTGGATTTGCACAGAGCAACCTGGATCCTCCTCTTCTCGGGTCCCTCTTCTGTGACCCTGGCCCCTCCCTTCTGTCGAGTGCCCCCACAGCAAGCAGATTGCAATGGGGGCACCCGAACCGAGTCACAGCTTCCCGTGTCCGTTCAGACACAGGGCCCAGCCCCCCCCTCTCTCTCCTGATTGGCCGACTGTCTTTGATTGACAGACAGCAGCAGGAGCCAATTGTGCCACTGCCGTGTCTTAGCCAATCAGGAGGGAGAGTCTTAGACAGCCGAGACACTCGTGGACATCGCTGGACAGAGATGGGGCTCAGGTAAGTATTAGGGGAGCTGCTGCACACAGAAGGCTTTTTATCTTAATGCATAGAATGCATTAAGATAAAAAAAACTTCTGACTTTACAACTCCTTTAATCCTCTTCTTTTAGAAAAAATCTTCATCCGTCCTGCTCTCCCAACTACCATTATCTTCTGGTGTGGTGGGGGATTAATACAACTAAAAGGGCCATACATACGGGCCGAATATCGGATGGCATTAACTGGCTCAATACAGCAGCCAGTCCAACAGGAGCTGGACCCAGCTTCTCTCGAAGGGACATGACTGAAAAAGGTCTGCTGATCGGCAGCCAATGGCTGAGTGTACTCCGAACACAAATGCTCAGCGTGAAGATAGTTGTACTAACATTGAATTGTTAGTACAGTGGCTCCTCCCGATCACTTCAGTTTTTTGTTTGTTCAGCCCGCTGGGTTAAACGAAAAAAAAAAAAAAAAATATAGTGTGTACTAGGCTTTGGAAGCAGTCTCAGGCTTTCATCCAGAGAGCCTGAATGTGCATACCCTTTCCAACCAGCTGCTCCAGTCATAGAAGCATTACTATAGCTTCTATGAATGAAACAGAATCTATGAATGTAGGGGCAAAGCTATCAATTATCCACCTGTCCTCCATTCATAAATCCTGTTCCATTCACAGAAGCTGTAATATGGCTTCTATAATTGGAGCAGCTGGGCAGAAAGGGCGGGCACAGACATGCACTCTTGATGAAGGCCCGTGAAGGCCTCTTAGTTGTATTACCCCTGTGGTCTTAAAATATTATGGCAGTAGAAGTAGGGGGGAGGACGTAGAAAGATTTCCACTAACAGACGAGGAATCAGCACAAGGGACACATTCCAATTACTGTAAATTATGTCCATTGACTGCACTTCGGCTTTAAAGTGTATCTACACTAAAATCTTTTTTTCCCCCCCAGTTTTGGATAGGATACTACTGCTACCCAAGGGTGCGCTAGCAGGACGGTAAAAAAAAAGTCCTGCTAGCAGCATCTTTGGAGCGGTGAAGAAGCGGTGTATTCACCACTCCTATACCGCTCCTACCCATTGAAATCAATGGGACACCGCGGGGATACCGCCGGCAAAGCGCCGCTGCAGGGGCGCTTTGCGGGGGGTTTTAACCCTTTTTCGGCCGCTAGCGGGGGGCTAAAACCACCCCGCTAGCGGCTGAATACCGCGGCTAAAACAACGGTAAGGCAGCGCTGCTTTACCGCCGCCGCCCGCACCGCCCCAGTGTGAAACCGGCTTAAGGGAACACCACAAAAATATTTACCGTACTTTAATTTTGCATTTAGCTGCCTGAACGGAGTTCTACTTTACTTTTTCCTGGATCCTTAGTACTGAAACATTTCATCATTGGTTTACAAAGAACACTGGACCAGCCACATCGGTGCTTTCCCCCAAAAAGGAGCCTAACATTGTATGTCTCACCCACAGATAATACACAACACAAATCTGGGTGGAAGAACATGCACAGGCATGGAGAGAACAAACTCCACGTAGACAATGTATTTTACCCACTGCACTGCCAACAGTTGTCACCAGCAGCCCACCATGCTTGAGGAAGAGCAACATGCATCATTAAACACATTTCCTGACATGAAGATTTTGTTACTCAATTTCCTGGCGTCTTTTGAAATCACTCGACAATGTGAATTACACCGATGCCTGTGATGTAAAAGTGGTCACGCAAGGGCAGATGTGTCTCCAAGGACACACAGATGGTAGGAGATCTGCTTACTGTTCCAGTGCACCATTCCTACCTTCCCTCCCAGAATTACTCAACTGAAAATCTGGCACCCCTTATGCCATTAATATGAAACAACAGCAGCTTGCCACATTAGTAAACCAGTGTGTGGGATATACTGTTGGTAAAAACTATATTAAATAATGACCTGCCCTCTATATTTTTTACCCCCACCGCGCCAACTAATAGTGAAAATTTAAATATTAAATAAATTGGTGACAATGAATAAATTGGTGTAAATAGCTGCTACTTAAAATAATATAAAAATTTAAAATCTGCAATTTGACCTAAAAATATATCTTAGGAGAAAATTAGTAGCGCTTATGTGTAAAAACTCATACAAAATTTCAAAGTACAATAATGAGATATGTGAATAATTTTCATATAAAAAGCTAATAAAATCAAAACATACAAGTGTAAATATAGATATATATCACCCTAGTGAAAAAGTGATAAAAATAAAAATTATATATATATATATATATATATATATATATATATATATATATATATATATATATATATATATATATATATATATATATATAGTGATAACGGAATATAAAGTCCAAATATGTGAGCAATCACGTCATTGCTCACATATTTGGACTTTATATTCCGTTATCACTATATATATATATATATATATATATATATATATATATATATATATATATATATATATATATATATATATATATATATATATATATATATATATATATATGCATTTTTATCACTTTTTCACTAGGGTGATATATATCTATATTTACACTTGTATGTTTGATTTTATTAGCTTTTTATATGAAAATTATTCACATCTCATTATTGTACTTTGAAATTTGTATGAGTTTTTACACACAAGCGCTACTAATTTTCTCCTAAGATATATCTATATATTTTTAGGTCAAATTGCAGATTTTACAGTGTGTGGGATAACCAACTCCTTTAAAAGCCCTCGTTGTTAGGCTCCATACACACTGGGCTTAAAAAAATGGCAGTTGCCTTGGCAGAAAAAGAACGCTGATATAGCGCATATTTTGTACAAAGTTTAGCGGGGTTTTTTTAGCAGCATGAAGAAACCTTAAAGTGGTATGCCCCTTAAAAATGTTTTTTTTTAAGTCAGCAGCTACAAATACTGCAGCTGCTGACTTTTAAGAATCGGACACTTACCTGTCCCAGGGTCCAGCGATGCGGGGGAACAAAGCCCCCCCTCATTCCCAGCGCCGCTCGCGGCGCCGGCATCCTTACTGTGGGCACCCGGCTGTGGCTCCACAGCTGGGCACCCACTGTGCATGCCCGAGCGGCACCGCACGCCGTGATACGCCTCGCAGTGATCTGGGACATGTCCCAGATGACTGACTACGCCGAGAGGAAGTGACGTGTTTAGCCTGGGCAATGGAAGAGGCAGATTTCGTGGGACCACCTAGCAACAGGGAGAAATAGGTAAACTTTTTTTTTTTTTTTATCCAATTCATTTTTATTAGCTCATTTGCTGCACATAGAAATAAACTTGTAATTTTGGGGGAAACACCACTTTAAGCATTTTTTGTTGTTCAAAAATCAGATGACCGACCATATATAGGAACAAGAATGTAGAACAAAGTATGCTCCCTTTATAATATATGGGTGAGCAGCACCAGTCAAGTACTTAAGAAGTCTGGCAAATGTCCATGAAAATGAAATGAAAGGTGATCAATACAGGCAGCGCTTTTATGGATTATAGACTCATCCCCGCAGCCTAATCTATTTAAGATAGTCAGAGAGGGCAGTACACATCTCTAGCATCTTTTCATATGCAGCATGTTAATTCTGAGTTTCTTTTTCTGTACACCACAGCAAATTTTGTATAAGAAAACCTAGTAAAATTGGTTGGTATCATACTTCCTCTTCCCTCCTAGCACTGTGCTTAATGACAGATCAAAAGTCAGGTTTTTAATTTTATTTATTCGCCCATGGTCCAAATTATTACCTTGATGAATGCATGAAAGTCATGATATTGGGGTAGACGATCCAGCTGCCTTTCTACGGGGAAACTGGACCAGAGAAAACATCTCCTACTTGGCTGCAGACCACCAAATATTTAGAAATTTGTATTAATGGCCAGTCCTGACAGAAATGGGTTTTCAGAGCAGGTGCCACCCCTCTTGTAATGCTGGGGGACAAGATAAGCCACAATGCCTGTGACCTTAGCAGGCAGCAAATTCAAATTTGGCTCAGCACACTGTCACAGTCTGAGCAAAATATTCCCCACAAGCTCCTGTGATACTGATCTACAATACTTCTTCTGCAATCTGTGCCACTACTCTGGTTGCAACCTCAGTTTGCAAAAATGGCCACCTAACTTACCATCGGCTCCTGGCACGACCCTGAACATAAGTGTCTGTATATCAAAAGGAGACACACAACTGTAGCAAGACTAATGATCGTGGAGGGGAACAGGGCTATAGAATGAATAGTGAAAAGTCCCCTAAAATCTAAGTGCGCTCTACAAGACCAGGCTGCTTGGGATGAGTCTGACCCACATTCAGATGCCTCCATGCTGTACATACAATCACATGCTGCACTGACAGGCATTCCCACTTACTTTCTTTCGGGAGTCCCCTAAATGCGAGTCTAGAGGAAGGGAGAGGAGGATTGGCTCAGCTTATAACAAGCATAGATATAGAACATAAAATGCAAGCACTAATCCTCTTTAAAGTGGACCAAAACTATAAAAAAACAAACCTGTTCTGTCCTGAATATCCTGTCCTTCAAGACTAATACAAAGTAAAAATTGGCACCTCTACTTACCATTCCTAAGACCCCTTTCACATTGAGCTGCCCCTAAAAATAGCGCCACTTTACTGTCGTTTTAGCGGTGCTATTCGGTCGCTAGTGGGGCGGTTTTAACCCCCGCTAGTGGCCGAAAAGGGGTTAAATCCACCCGCAAACCGCCGTTGCAGCAGCGCTTTGCCGGCGGTATAGCAGCGCTGCCCCATTGTTTTCAATGGGCAGGGGTGCTTTAGGAGCGGTGAGTTCACCGCTCCTGATGCGCTCCAAAGAAGCTGCTAGCAGGACTTTTTCTGACGCCCTGCCAGCGCACCGCTCCAGTGTGAAAGCCCTCAGGCTTTCACAATGGAGTGAATGGAGCCGCTGTTTCAGGGCGCTTTGCAGGCACTCTTTTTAACGCTATAACGCCTCAGTGTGAAAGGGGTCTAAAGAAATGAATGCTCTGAGATTTTGGTCATGCGATCTCAGCTACAGGGAATAACAATGGTACAGTCAGAGCAGCTGCTTAGACATCTCAGCCTAAACTTCAGTCTTCTAAGCTTAGGTCATATGACCAATGACCAGCCTTTAATAGCCTGGCCAGCTGGTGGGCAAGAGATGCAATTACTTTAGGTAAGGTAAGCATTTAAAGTGAACTAGATATAATTTTTTATGTCAAGTGCGGGCATGCCAAGTACAGTGTAAGTGTAACACAAGTATATCTCAATGGCAGCTCTTGGGTTCCAGACAAGCGGTTCTGCCTAGACTCAGATGATGCCATCAGTCTACTCAAAGCAGGAGGAAGAACTTCCTCACCCCCCCCCCCCCCCCCCCCCCCAGGGATTGCACTGTACATTGTAACGTTGTAGAAAAGCAGAAAGTGAGAGGCCGCAGCAGGAACTGACATTTATGAACAAGGCCAAGACCTCAATAAACACTGGACTTTACATAACTGACATTTCTGAGAGGATATCTCAGTCCAAGAAATAGATCTTGACCCCTATGGATGCCTGGACAGAAATGGCACAATCCTACCAGAAATAAAAGCAGAGGCTACTGGGGGGGGGGGGACAGATGGTCGACCGATGTAGTTTTTTCAGGGCTGATGCCGATTTTTCAGCTGGCTTTAAGGCTGATAGCCGATATCAGGTGCCAAATATTCTGTACAGTTATTTTTACATTGTCCTTTTAAAATGTTTTTTTATTTATTTTTCACTTTTATTGCTGTCACAATGAATGTAAACATCCTATGTGATATCAATAGGCAGTGACAGTACTCTTTATGGAGGGATCTGGGGTCTATAAGACCCCTAACCCCTCCTCTGCACTTAAAAGTATTCAAAACGCCAAGATCAGCGTTTTTGAATACTTTCTATTTTTTAAAACTGGCTCCTTTAGGATGCCAGTAATCCGGAAGTGATGTCATGACTTTTTCTGATTCCGGCCAGCGGGTGGATGCGCCGGCTGGTCACTCGGTGGGACAGGAGACCCGGGTGGAGCAGCGGGAGGGGGCGGGATGACATTCCCTCCCGCAGCTTGTAATAACAACCTATAGGGAAAAGCAGCCTCAGCTGTTATTACAAGAAAGTTGACCGTCCGCTCCAAGACCCCTTTCACACCAAACCGCCCATAGCGCCGGCGGTAAAACGCCGCTATTTTTAGCGGCATTTTACCGTCGGATTTGTGGCGCATTTCTGCTGCTAGCGGGGCACTTTTACCCCCCGCTGGCGGCTGAGAAAAGGGTTAAAAAGGGTATTACAGCGCTGCCCCATTGATTTCAATGGGGAGCAGTGCTGGAGGAGCGGTGAGTTCACGGCTCCTTCACCGCTCCAAAGAAGCTGCTGGCAAAACTTTTTGTGATGCCCTGCCAGCGCAGCGCTGCAGTGTGAAAGCCCTCGGGCTTTCACACTGCAGACTATGGAGCAGCAGTTTGAGGGCGGATTGCAGGCGCTATTTCTAACGCTATAGCGCCTGCAAAACACCCTCGGTGAGAAAGGGTTCTAAAGAACAATACCGGGGTGATGCCTACAGCTGCATGCATCACCCCGGTACAACCTCCTGAAGCAATATCGGTAAGTTTGTGACCGATACGATTCCTCAAAAAATGTGAATATCGATCCCACCGATGGTCGTCCCCTAGAGGACACCAAAGCTGATTTAGTAAAGGCGTTGACAAGCGTCACTGTTCTACTTCAATTATCCAAGCATGTGAAATCAAATTCCTGCTCACTTTGAGTGCTCAAGCACGTTCAGATAAAACAGGAATTCACACACAATTTGAGTGAATATTCTGAAGTTCTTTAGTAAATCAGCCAAATTATCAGGGGAATACTGTGATCTCTGTGAGAAGGAAAACTACCTTAGGTGTTGTTATTACACATTATAAAGCAGGGGGATTGAATTAAAATTCACAGAGGTCTGATCCGTAAAATACTCTTACAGTCGAGGTCCTAATTGCCTGTTTGTGCGAAGACTCAGATTGGCTCCTAAATGGTGGAACTGCAGCGGTCCGGATGGGGCAGTGACTCGGTCCGCATCTGGCCCATGGTCCGCCAGTAACTGTAGTGATGCCTATTATAAAGCATGCATGCATGTAAAGGCTAAGTTCATCTTTGGTAACTTGTTTTACCCATATTTAGGATGTAACTACAGCACCTGCCTGTATCCCTCTCTATTCCCCCCATGACAGTGGGCCCCCGATACTCTCCCCACACCAGCAGTGACAATTTAAAAACAGGGCTGCTGTGCGGGGCTCTGGCCAGACAGCTGCAACATTCAAAAACACAGAGCTTTGAATGAGAGAACTGCCCCTGCAGTTCTCAAATAACTACCAAGGTGCTGATCAGTGCCCTGAAAGTTCACTGACAGTTCTTGCATCTGAGTAACTGTCTGCCTGTACGGAGATATGGGCAGACAGCTCCCAACAGTGTCTGCAGGAGCCGAATATTGCACCCAATATCCACTGATCGCGGGAGCAATGCTCTGCAGGCTTAATTGTAAAACAATATTACATGCACATTTTTTTACCTGCAAAAATATGTAGATTTATTTAAATTTTTATTTTTTTAATTAACTTATCCATTAACATTAATACCTATAACTGTCTCTAGGTCTACTTTAAGGATTGCTCTTTAATGCCAAGTAGACACCTTCCCAGAAAAACCTTATACAGTTGCCATATATAGTGACATGTCAGGAAATAATAGACATTGACCTATAAATGTACTGTTTAGGTACCTTTTTTACCATCTATTAGCTATGGGAACAGGATGCGGAAGAAGGGGTTATAGCAAAGGTCCACTTTATCCTTAATTCCTGTAATAAAAAACACCCAACTACTGGATGAAAACATGCAAAGCAGGCCACTGAAAGAGAAAGAAAAGATTGAAGAACCACAAGGGAAGTCTCTACTTTGTCACAGAAAAAAATAAATATATTCATTAAAAATACTGGGAGGAGGGGTATCAATTTCCAACAATGGGGATGAGGATTCAAACAACTGACCTCCAAAAAACTCCAGTTCCCTCAAGCCATCAACCAGGATCCGGTCAGAAACCCAACGCTGGAGGGAAAAAAAAAAAAAAACAAGGAAATAAATTGATATAAGGGTACAAAACGACAGACTAGGAACCGGCAGTACACCAGATCTGTGGATGGTCAGGGTTTTTGTATTTTATGATCAGGAATAAGAGATACATTTTTGTTGGGTGAAGATGAAATATTCATATTTTGTATCTTTAAGGCCCCTTTCACACGATCAGATGGACCTGCGCGGGCCACCCATTGACTTCTATGTGCAGGCGGATGTCAGCTGAGATGTGTCTGCTGACACCAGCCTGCCATCCGATCCGAAAAGATCCGCTCAAAACAGACGGATGGTGATACGTTCGCCACCCATCCAGCGGATCAGAAGAAAACAGACAGGCTGTCCGTTTTCATCCGATCTCCCCATATAGAATAGCGGGGCTCTGACAGGTCTGTCCCTGCACAGTGAGCAGAGACGGACCTGTCATCCGCCTGCTCAGTGGGGATCAACGGAGTGATCCCCTGCTGAGCTAGCGGAGGCCCCCCAGAGGATCCACCCCATGTGAATGGGGCCTAAAGCCCAAGTCTCCAAAATGTATATTGCTTTGGATATAGAGAAGCTTCATGTGTCTCTTGAGGAGACTATGGGATGGAAGGTTAGGAGAAATACATTTTAAAGTGGGGAACAAAGTATTTAGTGCCGTCTGTACCTTCCTATCCTGGTGACACCATGGGGGTTGATTTACAAAAACTGGAGAGTGCAAAATCTGGAGCAGCTCTGGATGGAAACCAATCAGCTTCTAACTTCAGCTTGTTCAATTAAGCTTTGGCAGAAAAAAAAAAAAAACGGAAGCGGATTGCAAAATCTGGTGCAGCTCTGCAAAGAAAACCAATCAGCTCCCGTTTTTTTTTGCCAAAGCTTAATTGAACAAGCTGAAGTTAGAAGCCAATTGGTTTCCATGCAGAGCTGCACCAGATTTTGCACTCTCCAGTTTTAGTAAATCAACCCCACATTATTTGTATAGATTCCCAGGGACGAACAGTAATTTTATTTCAACAGCGATGAGCTCAGGCATGTTCAGACAAAAGTCTGAACCCACCCGAGACATCCCGCTATGAAGATGACAGCCGATTACAGGCAGCAAATGCATACCCCACCACATAGCTACACGTGTACATTCCCTTTGCATATATACACATGACATCATAGTGATGTTATTATCCAAAATGTAATAACTTGGCTCACTGTGCTGTAGAGTAGTGTCTTGTCCTTACCTGCATGCAGATAAAAAGGCCTTAAATTGCTCAGGCAAAGAATAAAATTACCTTTAGGCTAGTTTCACACTGGGGCGTTGGGGGCGCTGGCGGTAAAGCGACGCTATATTTAGCGCTGCTTTACCGTCGTTTTAGCGGCGCATTTCGGCGGTCTTACCCCCCCGCGAGCGGCCGAAAAAGGGTTAATATCGCCCACAAACCGCCGCTGCAGCGGCGTTTTGCGGGCGGGTTCGGAGCGCTGCCCCATTGTTTTCAATGGGAACGGGTGCTATAGGAGCGGTAAATATACCGCTCCTACAGCGAACCAAAGATGCGGCTTGCTGGACATTTTTCAACGTCCTGCAAGCGCACCGCTTCAGTGTGAAAGCCCTCGGGCTTTCACACTGAAGACACAGCAACAGCTGTTTCGGGTCGGTTTGCAGGCACTATTTTTAGCACAATAGCGCCTGCAAACCGCCCCAGTGTGAAAGGGGCCTTAAGGCCAGCAACAGTGGCTAGACATAACTACTTTCTTTCTATCCCGCTTTGCCAGGGGAGCAAAAAAAAAGGACGCCTGGCGATCCTCTGGACCAACTGTGGGTACAGGATTGTGTATATGGGGGTTTTCTATCTGTTTTTTTTGGTTGAACTAGATGTCTTTTTTCACTCTATGTACCTCTGTCGGCTCACCCCCTCTGTCTAATGCTGGCCATACACTATACGAAAAATCGGCCGAACTCAATTTCGAAAAACGAACGTTCGCGAGCGCAAACGATGTTGCCATCATGTAATGACAGATAAATCGTTCAGTGGACATAAATAAATACATTTTATGTTCGTTTTTTTACATATACCTAGTGCAGACAGGTCGGACGGAAAACACATTAACCTTTCAATTTATCGTTTGTTCGGCAGAAAATCTCCAAACTTGTTCTTCGTTTTTTCGGCTCAAAAACATCCAAACGATTATCGATTTTGTGGCCATTAACTGGACGAACGTTCTAATGACCGAATTTTTGGCCGATTTTTTGTATAGTGTATGGCCAGCTTAAGAAAGGCTCCCTCTCATTTTGGAGAGATCTCCTCTCATTAGTGTCTTCTTGGGATAGAAAACATCCCCAAACGGAACACAGACAGCAAACAAATGAGTAAACCTTCCCGCATGATTCACCCGCCCTGTATATGGCTGTATTTCTCACAACTCTCTGACCAGTGGCAGTTCTAGTGTGATGACACTGGAGAGCTGCCATCTACTCACCAGACACTTTATTATTAGGTACACCTTGCTAGTACCGGGTTGGACCCCTTTTGCCTTCAGACTTGCCTTAACTCTTCATGACATAAATTCAACAAGGTGTTGGAAACATTCATAAGATTTTGATCCATAGAGACATGGTAGAATCACGCAGTTGCTGCCGATTTGTCGGCTGCACATCCCTGATGCGAATCTCCCATTCCACCACATCCCAAAGGTGCTCTATTGGATGAGATCTGGTGACTGTGGAGGCCATTGGAGTGCAGTGACCTCATTGTCATGTTCAAGAAACCAGTGGTGAGATGATCTGAGCTTTGTGACATGGTGCATTATCCTGCTGGAAGTAGCCATCAGAAGATGGGGACACTGTAGTCATGAAGGGATGAACATGGTCAGCAACAATACTCAGGTAGGTTTTCGGGTTTAAATGATGCTCAATTGGTACTAAAGGACCCAAAATGCACCAAGAAAATATCCCCCACACCATTACACCACCAGCCTGAACAGTTGATACAAGGCAGGATGGATCCATGCTTTCATGTTGTTTACACCAAATTCTGACCCTGCAATCGGAATGCCACAGCTGAAATCGAGACTCATCAGACCAGGCAACGTTTTTCCAATCTTCTATTGTCCAATTTTGGTGATCTGTGGGAATTGTAGCCTCAGTTTCCTGTTCTTAGCTGACAGGAGTGGCACCCGGTGTGGTCTTCTGCTGCTGTAGCCCTTCAAGGTTCAATGTGTTGGGCGTTCAGAAATGGTATTTTGTAGGGGTGCAACGGATCAAAAAACTCACGGATCGGATCGATCCTCGGATCAGAGTCACAGATGGGATCATTTTTCGGATCAGCAAATAATTGGATTTGAAAAAACCTGTGAAAATTCTACCACCATATAGTCCCCACTGTAATGTCCACAATCTCCCCACTGTAATATTTGCTGAGCATGGCTGGGTATCGCCGCGTATTGGCAGAGTATCGGCAGGGTATGGCAGAGTATTGGCAGGGTATTGGCAGGCGCTGTGGGCACTACAGATCCAGCCCACAGCGCTGCTGCCATCCGATCTCTCCCCTCCACTATACAGATCTGTACACAGAGGGGAGAAAGGAACCGGCGTCATCTTGACGCCGGTTTGTTTACAAGTGATCGCTCCGTCATTTGACGGAGTGATCACATTGTAAACAGCCGATGGGTGCACCAAGATGGCCGCCGCTCCGGAGCTAGGCTGAGGCCGCGGAGCGCTCCGCGGATCGCGGCATGTGCCGATCTGAACAGGGTGACCCGGGCAGCACAGTGGTGTAGTGGTTAGCACTTTCACCTAGCAGTAATAGGGTCATTGGTTCAAATCCTGACCACAACACCTTCTACCTGGAGTTTGCATGTTCTCCCTGTGCGGGTTTCCTCCGGGTACTCCGGTTTCCTCCCACACTCCAAAGACATGCTGGTAGGTTAATTAGATCCTGTCACCAAAAAAAATTGGCCAAATATGTGTATGTAAGCATGTGAGGACCCCACAGGGCAAGGACTGCGCTATACAACAGATGGACACCAGTGGCAAAAGCGTCCTGAGGCGATTCAGTTCGCATAGGTAGCGCTATACAAGTCATTCATTCATTCATTCACTCCTAGTATTTTGCATACTTTGGTTGTAATGAGTGTTTTTTTGAGTTACTGTTGCCTTTCTATCATCTCCAACCAGTCTGCCCATTCTCCTCTGACATCAACAAGGTATTTACCTCCATGTAACTGCCGCTCACTGGATATTTTCTCTTTTTCGGACCATTCTCTGTAAACCCGAGAGATGGTTGTGTGTGATAATCTCAGTAGATCAGCAGTTTTTGAAATCCTCAGACCAGCCTGTCTGGCACCAACAACCATGCCATGTTCAAAGTCACTTAAATCCCCTTTCTGATGCTCGGTTTGAACTTCAGCAAGTCGTCTTCCCCACGTCTAAATGCCTAAATGCATTGCTGCCATGCATTTGGCTAATGAGCAATTTGTGTTACCAAGCAATTGATCAGGTGTACCTAATAAAGTGACCGGTGAGTGTATATTGCTGCTGGACTTACCCCCAGATGCTCCAAGAATTCAGGGACCAGATAAGAACTAAATGTTACAAAGGGAAATAAAAAATTCCGACATGGAGGAAAACTTACGAGAAAAGACATGAGGTCCTCTTTATGTCAAATAGATGTTAAGATGCCATAAACTAGAACCTGAAAAGGTGGAAAAGATCTGATTAATTCCAATAAAACTCTCCTTTATTCAAAGTAAAACCTCAAGCAGAGAGCTAAACATGCAGTTATAATGTATTAAATTATTAGTCAAAGTCCACATAGCAATTCAGATTTTATCCGACAGCTTCATTCTGTTCCAACATAAACCACAAAGGTTCACTAATACCTACACCACTACAATAAGTGCCAGCCTCCAGGACATCTCCTACACTCAGATGTCTTCCGGACTTCCTCTCTGACAAGGAATTGGACCTGTGTACAAGGCTGCCACCACACAGTCCATTACTGTAGGGCAACCTGCTCTGTTCTCCCAGGACTGAGAGGCCATCTGTGATAATAGTCACTTCCATACGTTCGTGTAATTGGAGGAAAATGTAAACCCCTTCCACACGTATCCCACTGCCTCCCTCACAGGAGCCATGGGGATAATGAAGGGATGACAGCTGAATACACAGACAATACAAGAATGTGGAAAGGAATTAGAATTGTCCAGCCATTCCTAAATGTATACAGCTCAGCTAGACAGCACAGACAGGTTGGTGACCTGACTTTTCTCTGCTAAAGTTAAGCAAGACAGCTAGGTCACTGCACCACCCCCAACCACCTCTAGCTCCCTCCTCCTCCTCCTCCTCCTCTCACACTCAAAAGTGCTGCGTCTTCATTTCACAAGACCTCCTTCTGAACTCTTGTCACCATGACTACACCCAGGACCCCCCCCCCCCCCCACTGAACTGCTGTCACTGTGACTACACTCAGGGACCCCCCACTGAACTGCTGTCACCATGACTACACTCAGGGACCCCCCACTGAACTGCTGTCACCATGACTACACTCAGGGACCCCCCACTGAACTGCTGTCACCATGACTACACTCAGGGACCCCCCACTGAACTGCTGTCACTGTGACTACACTCAGGACTCCCACTGAACTGTTGTCACCGTGACTACCCCCACTGAACTGTTGTCACCATGACTACACTCAGAACCCCCCCCCCCCCACTGAACTGCTGTCACTGTGACTACACTGAGGGACCCCCCACTGAACTGCTGTCACCATGACTACACTCAGGGACCCCCCACTGAACTGCTGTCACCATGACTACACTCAGGGACCCCCCACTGAACTGCTGTCACTGTGACTACACTCAGGACTCCCACTGAACTGTTGTCACCGTGACAACGCTCAGGGACTTCCCACTAATCTGCTGTGACCATGACTACACTCAGGGAACCCCCACTGAACTGCTGTCACCATGACTACACACAGGGACTTCCCACTGATCTGCTGTCACCATGACTACCCCCACTGAACTGTTGTCACCATGACTACACTCAGGGACCCCCCACTGAACTGCTGTCACCGTGACTACACTCAGGGTTACTTCTATTGTTATACACATTATCAGTAGAGTTGGTTCTAGCAATGTCCTGTATGTATAATCATTCAATGTGCTATATAGATTGATTTGAATGTATAATTGTAAAATTATTATATTTTTTGAATAAATACTTATTTTTTGGAAATTGTATTTTCCACTATTTCTTTATCAAGTGTTGACAACCCCACCATGACTACACACAGGGACTTCCCACTGAACTGTTGTCACCATGACTACACACAGGGACTTCCCACTGAACTGTTGTCACCATGAATACACACAGGACCCCAGCCTGTATTATCAATAATCCCCATATGAAGTACAGAGCACAGCAATCTCCAATGACAGACTACTGCACACACCACCCGGCCTGCCTTGTAGTACACTACAACCCCTCCTAGGAGATACAATACCAAACATGGGGGGCTCCCCCTCACCCAGGACTGGAGTACAGGGAACCCACACTGTGTGCACAGGAAGCCCCTCCTCCCTCTCTGCCATGCTGGGACTTGTAGTCCTCCCTAGAAACACACACATATACACACCCCTCTCCCTGAACGCCTGCCCGGCTCTTCGCTACTTCCGCTCTGCCCCGGAAATGACCCGGCCTGGGCGGAGACCGCTGCACGTGTCACTTCCGGTGAGGCCTGTAAGTCAGAAGGGGAGAGTGGAGGAGAGCAGAGGAGCAGCTGTCCGGGGTAATATGGCGGACTGGGGGGTGAATGGTGCACCGGGGCTTATATACGGCTCATGTCATCCATATATGTGTGTATATATAAAAGGAGACATGTATAGAGAGCTGTGTATGGAGGACACTGTTGGAGGACACCTCCAGCACTCTGTATAGTCATCATACATGAAGTACACAGGAAATGAAGTGTGGTCTCGGGTAGAAGGAGAGCTGTGTTGGTGATAATGTTAGGAGTGCTAGATATTTATCTATATCTCTTTATTTGTTTTAGATAAAGAACTATGAACTAGAAATATAATTTGTCCCCCTTCTGGACTACTACATGATGGTGGCTGGGTGGTATGGCAGTGCGAGTGGGTTGGAATGGCGGCTGGGTGGTATGGTGGTGCGAGTGGGTTGGAAATAGCGAGTGAGTTGGAATGGCGGCCCGTGTGTGTTGGAATGGCGGCTGGGTGGTATGGCGGTGAGAGTGGGTTGGAAATAGCGGCTGGGTGGTATGGCGGTGAGAGTGGGTTGGAAATAGCGGCTGGGTGGTATGGCGGTGAGAGTGGGTTGGAAATAGCGGCTGGGTGGTATGGTGGTGCGAGTGGGTTGGAATGGCGGCTGGGTGGTATGGCGGTGCGAGTGGGTTGGAATGGCGGCTGGGTGGTATGGCGTGCGAGTGGGTTGAAAATAGCGGCTGGGTGGTATGAGTGGGTTGGAAATAGAGGCTGGGTGGTATGGCAGTGCGAGTGGGTTGGAAATAGCGGCTGGGTGGTATGGCAGTGCGAGTGGGTTGGAAATAGCGGCTGGGTGGTATGGCAGTGCGAGTGGGTTGGGATGGCGGCTGGGTGGTATGGCAGTGCGAGTGGGTTGGGATGGCGGCTGGGTGGTATGGCAGTGCGAGTGGGTTGGAATGGCGGTGCAGGTGGGCTGTGGCACCTTCATTACAGCGCAGGATTACCGGCAGCGATATTGTGACAGCAGCCTGTGAACATACAGCAGTGATCAGCCATTCATGCCAAACGTGTACAAGGATTACCATCACCGTATCCCCTCACTGTCCATAGCTGTCTTTCACTGGGGGATACAGGGGAGTAATCCTATAACGGCTTTGGGTAGTGCCATTAAAATGGTGGCATTGTTGTCATCTGTAGTAACGGAAAGGGGTGCATGTGCAGTAACACAAATATTGTTGCGGCTGGCGCGCATCTTCCCCTAACCACTTTCTGCCTGCCTCTATGTCCCTAAACCAGGGGTAGGCAACCTGGGGCCCTCCAGCTGTTGTGGAACTATTTTCCATGAGGCATCGCAAGGATGGCAGTTACAATTACTCACAGAGGTATGATGGGACTTGCAGGTCTGCAGCAGCTGGAGGGCCCCAGGTTGCCTACTCCTGCTTTATACCATGGGTGCCCACACTGTCCCCCTCCAGCTGTTTTTATTTATTTCAGCTACATGTATAACATCGTCAATTTACGCAGCGCTTTACATATACATTGACATCAGTCCCTGCCCTCAAATTGCTTACAATCTAAGGTCCCTAACTCACATTCATTCATACATACATACATACATATACTAGGGCCAATTTAAACAGGAGCCAATTAACCTACCTGCATGTCTTTGGAGTGTGGGAGTAAACCAGAGTACCCAGAGGAAACCCACACAGGCAGAACATGCAAACTCCAGGCAGGTAGGGTCGGGATTCGAACCAGTGACCCTTTTGCTGCTAGGCGGAAGTGCTAACCACTACACCACTGTGCTGCTGTTGTGGAACTACAAGTCCCATCATGCCTTAGCCCTTTGGAGTCATGCTTGTAACTGTCAGCCTTGCAATGCCTCATGGGACTTGTAGTTCTGCAACAGCTGGAGGTTCACAGGTTGAGCACCCCATGCTTTAAACTGTCTCGAACACTCGGGGGAAATCACATGGTCAGAAGCCAATCCTGTTGGGAACTGCCTGCAACAGCTCAGCCTTCGTGCTGTGAGTGCGCTCTCTGCACATAAACAATCAACGCCCAGTGATGTATATGTGCAGTGTGTGAGTGTTAAAGCTGGTATGTGAGGGTGCCTAGGCACTCCTGTACCTTCAACTTTATAGCTGTGTGTGATCTGTCACTGCTGCCTTTGACTGATCGTCTCACTTGGTGATGGTAATGCTCTTTTGCTCATTGGTTTCTTTGCTGGAGGCTCTGATATCAGAAAGCAAAACATTGCCTCTACCAAGATGGTGGCCTCCATACAGTGACACAAGCTCTTTTGCTCACTGTTCTTTGCTGGAGGCTGTCACAAGGAAGAAAACCCCGCCTCTACCAAGATGGGGCCTCCATACTGAGACACAGCTCTTTTGCATCCTCCTCTCCTTGCTGGAGGCTCTGTCATGAGGATGCAAAGCTCTGCCTCTACCAAGATGGCGGCCACCATAGAGAGAGACACACAGCTCTTTTGCTCACTGTTCTCTTTGCTGGAGGCTCTGTCACAAGGAAGAAAACCCTGCCTCTACCAAGATGAGGCCTCCATACAGAGACACAGCTCTTTTGCCATCTCCTCTCTTTGCTGGAGGCTCGGTTACAAGGAAACAAAGCCGGCCTCTACCAAGATGGTAGCCTCCATACAGAGACATAGAGCTCTTTTGCTCACAGTTCTGGTTGCTGGAGGCTCTGTCATGAGTAAGCAAAGCCCTGCTTCTACCAAGATGGTGGCCTCGATACAGAGCTCTTTTGCTTACTGTTTACTTTGCTGGAGGCTCTGTCATGAGGAAGCAAAGCCCTGCCTCTACCAAGATGGCATCCTCCATACAGAAACACAGAGCTCTTTTCCTCCCTGCTCTCCTTGCTGCAGGCTCTGACTTGAGGAAGCAAAGCCTCTACGAAGATTAGCTTTCAGAGTTCTATTTCACTTTAATTAAGATGAGCACCATGCACAGTAGCAGTATTACAGCCCATGCACCTTCCTGTGAAGTGTGAGGTCGCTATTGCCAAGGATGTCATCAAATATGGTGACATTCAAAACAGCCATCACCATCATTTTCAGATGTAAGAATATATCCCTCTGTGGAGCTCACATGAGTTCTGTACTGTTCGGCTTCTGTTGCGGCTCACTGTGTATGTAGTGACCAAGCTTTAGCCCCCGTTCACACCAGTGCAAATTGACAGTTTCAAATCACATCCCAGTGTTGGCAATAGAACCGTTCAAACTGCTGCGACTGGCACAGCGACTTTGAAAAATGTTCCTACACTAAATTCTCCTGATTTCATTGCGACTTGCATAGACTTGTGCAGTACGAAAGACTAGGTATCTTCCGAAAATTGCCGAAGCTAAACAGCTGCAAGTGAAGTGTACACCGCGCACGCGCAGTTAACATGTCGGTGTACGAGAGACAATGCTGCTCGCTCTGCAAGGGGGCCGGTCTGTAACCAAGGGCGACATTTGTTAGTATTATTACTGTAACCAAGGGCCAGATTTTTAAGTATTGCAAAACCCGCCTTTTTTTTTATTTAAACACGCCTTTGCCCCTTACTTAGAGTAATAATAGACCCGCCCCTTAGTTAGACTCCCCTTGCAGAGTAGCGCCAGCATTGGGAGCTTGCGGCATTGTCTCTCGTACACCGACTACACCTCACTCTCACTTGCTTACCTTCGGCAATTTTCGGAACATCCCAGTCCTTCGTACTGCGCAAACGCTGCGCCTGCGCAGTACAGAGGAGTCCTTATCCACTGAGGGGAACCATCTTGGCAGAACACCGGCGGTGTGGAGGATCTTATCTCATTGGCTGGTGTTGGATAGCTGGGTCCCGCCCACCCCGACATCCAACCTCAATTTTGACAGCTCCTCTCTCTCCATACAGTTTCACACACCACGGCGCTGCTCTGCCAACAGAGTGTGGAGAAGGATGTCAGCGGCTGCTGCACCGCTCTCTTCCTGCTCCATTCCCACTACCAGACAGTGCTCTGTGTCTGGAGGGCCTCCACTTTCCCAGTCAAACCCCACAGCCCGCCCTGTAGCAGAGGCACCTGTCACTGACAAAAACACAGGCGCCAGGGCACAATTTCTAGTCGCAATGGCGTCCTGGCGACTGGGATTTGTCGAGCCCTGATTTAAGTTTCCATTATTTCTTATGGGGAAATTTTCTTTGATATACAAGTGTTTTGGATTACAAGCATGTTTCTGGAACTAATTATGCTCGTAATCCAAGGTTTTACTGTATATCATTTGAGCGCTGCACTATTGTTTTAAGTGTTTTATATCGGGACACACAGCTACTGTATTTATTGGCGTATAACACTCACTTTTTTTCACCATGAAAATTGTGTGCAAATAGCGTGTGCTTGTGATACGCCAATACTTCAATTTTAGCTGCCTTGGAGGGGGGCGGGACGAGCACCGTCAGATTACATACAGTGAGAATTTACTGTTTACTTGGTGGCCTCTGTAAAAGGAAGCCCCATCTGCTGGGCCGCCATTGGACCAGTGTTCTGTCTATAATAGGAGAATCTCACTGTATGTAATCTGTCGGCGCTCGTGCCGCTCCCTCCCTGCCCCCTCTAGGCTGCAGATGGGCATCGATCAGGCTGCACTGATGGCAATGGTGAGGCTGCTGCGTTGATGGCACTTGTGAGGCTGCAGATGGGCATTGATCAGGTTGCATTGATGGCAATAGTGAGGCTGCAGATGGGCACTGATCAGGTTGCATTGATGGCAATGGTGAGGCTGCAGATGGGCATTGATCAGGCTGCATTGATGGCACTTGTGAGGCTGCAGATGGCCATTGATCAGGCTGCATTGATGGCACTTGTGAGGCTGCAGATGGCCATTGATCAGGCTGCATTGATGGCACTTGTGAGGCTGCAGATGGGCATTGATCAGGTTGCATTGATGGCAATGGTGAGGCTGCAGATGGGCACTGATCAGGCTGCATTGATGGCACTTGTGAGGCTGCAGATGGGCACTGATCAGGCTGCATTGATGGCACTTGTGAGGCTGCAGATGGGCACTGATCAGGCTGCATTGATGGCACTTGTGAGGCTGCAGATGGGCACTGATCAGGCTGCATTGATGGCACTTGTGAGGCTGCAGATGGGCACTGATCAGGCTGCATTGATGGCACTTGTGAGGCTGCAGATGGGCACTGATCAGGCTGCATTGATGGCACTTGTGAGGCTGCAGATGGGCACTGATCAGGCTGCATTGATGGCACTTGTGAGGCTGCAGATGGGCATTGATCAGGCTGCATTGATGGCAATGGTGAGGCTGCAGATGGGCACTGATCAGTCTGCATTGATGGCACTTGTGAGGCTGCAGATGGGCATTGATCAGGCTGCATTGATGGCACTTGTGAGGCTGCAGATGGGCATTGATCAGGTTGCATTGATGGCAATGATGAGGCTGCAGATGGCCATTGATCAGGCTGCATTAATGACACTTGTGAGGCTGCAGATGGCCATTGATCAGGCTGCATTAATGGCAATGGTGAGGCTGCAGATGGCCATTGATCAGGCTGCATTAATGGCACTTGTGAGGCTGCAGATGGGCATTGATCAGGCTGCATTAATGGCACTTGTGAGGCTGCAGATAGGCACTGACCCTTATTTTGCTGCAAAGTTCCTTATTTAAAATTTAAGTTTTGTTTTTTTTCCCCCTAAAACTTTCCTCTTAAAATGAATGTGCGTGTTATACGCTGATAAATACGGTATGTATTTTTCATTCTAGTGCAGATTTACACCGGTTTTTGCATTTAATATATAGAATCAGTGGAGTCTACAGCTATTGTAACAATGTACTGTATACATTGTATGTGCTATTTTACTGGTATAAGTGTGTGAATGTAAACATTGTAAGTGTATGTTCCTAGCTGTCATATTTCCTAATACATGCTGGAAATGAAGGCTGTGTGTGTGTGTGTGTATATATATATATATAATATATATATATATATATATATATATATATATATATATATATATATATATATATATATATATATATATATATATATATATATATATTGCTGGTACGCAGTGTGTCTCTGGTGACATGTGGCCTCCTGTCGCCGTCAATCATTGAGACGCAGTGAGACTCCTAATGCAGAGTCGCCCTCTACTGCAGCCTTTCTCAACATTTTCAGCACAGAGGAACCCTTCAAATAACTTTCTGGTCTCGGGGAACCCCTGCTAAAAATGACTATACCAATTCATGGTACATTAGTGTGATGGTCAGTGGGAAGAATGCTCCTTACACTTGTGGACATTAAGAATTGGCTCCTTACAGATAGCTAAAAAGATCGATGGTGACCACGGGAACTTATCTGAAAGGCAGAAATTGCTCAAGGAAACCCCTAGCAACCTCTGGAGGAACCCTGGGGCTCCATGGAACCCTGCTGTAGATTAGAATGAGCTCCTTGTATATATGATAAACAAGAATCTTTAAGGCTTTACAAAGTTTTGTTTCCCAAATTTAACAGAGTCGTTGGGAAGGATGTACTTTAAAGACCAAGTCCACCTTTTGCTTAAAAAAAAAAAAAAATACTTAATGCATATATTTTTGCAGACAAAAAAGTTAGCATTTGTTTTTTTATAGCCTGCAAAGCATTGTAACCAGGATCAATCGGTGGATCACAAGTCCAGTCCACAGGCTCCTGCACACTCTTCTCCAGACATTCGCTCTGGTTGTAAATGCATATTGCTGCATGTGGAGAAGTGTAACGGGACTCCAGGGGAGGGGGTGTTGCGCAGGGCACAGTGAGCCAGAGGGGGATTACCTCTTAAGGAGATTACTTGAAATATTTTACTGTCTGAGCTCGGTTAGATTACTGTTGTCATTAAAAGACCCTTAATCTATGTTAGCCATGAGATGAGTTCCCCCATCCTGCCTTGGCTGGAGCAGACAGGTTAGTGCACCCTGTACGATCGCTATGGTAACCCTGCAGATTAAAGCCAACCTGTCTGCATTGACATAAACTGGTATGTGCTGCCAAACCAGAGCATGTCGGCGTATGGAGTTTTGCCGGAGGGAAGATGATTTTTGCACATCCAGCCATCCTCAAGTCTGTGTCCATTCTAAATAGACAAGGATTTGGGGATTGTCTCTTGTCTGTGAGCTGTGCCAGACACCCCAGCTGACAGATCTCATGGGAAATAGGGATTGTGTGCTTGTTAATTCAGCACTCCGGTCTCCCTCCCATTCCTATAGCGTAGAAACAAGTGTGTTGAGACCATCCAGGTTTGAAAATATATGAACACTCGACGTTCAATTTATAGCTGCACATCTGACTTCTGTCTATTATCTATTGCCCCCTCCCCACCAGGACAGTCAATTCTTACAGCTACACTAACTGCTGTCAGATTACACCGATCAGCAGCTGCAGTTTGCAAAAAACATTCCAAAATGTCCCTTTGACAGAATTTGATTAAAGCGGAGCGACACCCGTTTTTAAAACCTATAATTAAAAACAAATACTCACCTTCCTCGATCCGAAACGGCAGTTTTTTTTTTTTTTTTAACTTGCCTTTAGTTGTTCTTCTTCTTTCCATCCATCGCTTCCCGGTTCTTGGTCCCTCGGATATGGGCGGGGATATTACGGCTATTACGTAATATCCCCTAGCCCGCACTGTCTCCTGGGAGCTTGTGTCATAGCTCCCAGGAGTCAGTGCGGCTGCCTGGCCCGAGACTTGAAACCGAACGTGACGTCATCACGACAGTCACGTTCGGTCTCTGCTATCACAACGGGGCGGGACTTTCCCCGCCGCTGTGATGGCAACAGGAGCTGCTGACGGCACTCCTATAAACGTTGTACTGCGCATGCGCGAGATTAGAAAGAGAGGCATGAGTAAAATCCAGGAAGACAATGCCCTGCAGTATTCAAATGCCAGCACGCAAGATGATGATGAAACCGGAAATTGATATAAAGTGTTTTTAGGACATAAAATACGAACGGCAAAAGTGAGACACACAGGACAGGTGAGTTAATGATTTACAAATCAATTTAGTAATCAATCCCCATTGGAAAAAAAAACGTCAGGGGCAGTGTAGCTCCGCTTTAAACAATCGCCTTCTGTCAGGTGGGGGCTGCCATACACCATGATGGAAATTCAGCTAATCCCTGCTTTTGGATGGCAATAAACTATACCAGCCTTTCTCAACCTTTTCAGCACAGAGGAACCCTTGAAATAGTTCTCCGGTCTCGGGAAACCCCTGCTAAAAATGTGAACTCTACAACTCATGATGCATTAGTGTGATGGGCAGTGGGAAGAATGCTCCTTACACTTGTGGTCATTGGGAAGAATTACCTGCTTACAGATAGCTAAAAAGATCAATGGTGTCAGTGGGAACTTTTCTGAGAGGTAGAAATTACTCAATGCTGAAGGAACCCCTAGCAACCTCTGCACTATACTGTAGATTAGAGCCAGATACATAATAGATTCCAGCATTGCTTCCAACACCCATGCAGGATAAAACTGGGAGTGATAATGATCGGTATGCACATTGGGAACACTTATTAAAGATTTCCTGACGTGCCAGGCAGGGTCCATGCATCCCAGTACCACTTGCCTCCTTTTCGGGGACAGAAAGAAAATAGTGTTAATAAGCTATAATCTACTGTTAATATTCAGCAGTCAGGTCTGTTTTGTGCCACGCGGGTGGTTTGTAAGTTTCCACACTGTATGTTGTTCGGGTAATGAAAAATCTCTAAGAAGTGTTTCTAAACCCAGGACCCGGCATTCACTATATCTGGCCTCCCACAGTACTCAGAACATGGAAATGCAAATAATTTAGTAAATATAAACTGCTAAATACCTTTTCTCAACAGTATATATCAGTGTCTGTTTAAAGCTTGTAGGAGGAGTTTTCATTCTCCTCTGCCTGTCCTGTGAGGCTGCAGGACCCCTGACCCTCTATCTGGACAGTGCTGATTGGCCCTGTGCTGATCACATGCACCCTCCCAAAAAATGTTCAGCCTGTCCCCTAGCCTCTGCTCTATCAAGAGATGGTTTGGGGACAGTGGAAGAAGAGAAGGATCAGAGAAGGCAGAATAAAAGTCTTTTTACACAATGCATAAGATTAACCCCTTAGGTTGCATAGTGAGTATAACCAGCATGCTTAACTGCATATACAGACTGATTTTACTGTTGTGATTTTAGTAACACTTTAAAGAAGTGTGACCTGTACTGCAGCATTTAGAATCCATATTTATCTTGTCTAGATCACAAAATAAGGAGTTCTTTTAAATCTATAACACATTTGCACCCAATGTTCTAGGCCAAACTTTCTAAACAAAGGGCCAGTTTACAGTCCTTCAGGCATTAGGGGGGCTGAGCTGACTCAGGTGGACAGTGGGAGTAAAAAAAAATGTCATAGCACCTGTGGCCAGTAGGAGGAATGGTGTCCCATCATTGGTATTGGTAGGAGAAATGGTGCCGCATTGTTGTCAGTGGGAGAACTGGCCCCCTATTGTTAGTGTCTGTGGAAGAAAGAGTGTCCCATTGTTGGTTTCATTGGGTGTAATAGTGCCCCCTCCTTGGTGTCAGTGGGAGAAATAGTGTCCTAAGGGGCATATCTGGCCCACGGGCTGCGGTTTGTAGACCACTGTTTTAGGCTAAGTTACTAATGTCACAAATCAATATAATAATGTCTTTTTTTCCCCCCCCCCCCCCTCTGTAGTATGTATTCGGCAAAAATGTTGTCCCGCCTATTGGCGACTGTCGTCCTCCTGCTGCTGATGAACACCTCCAGTGCCAAGTTCCAAGAGTTTGACGATGGTGATGATGTGACAGAATATGACGACAACGACTTTGCAGAGTTTGAGGACACTCCAGAGGAGGCGGCGGCTACTGTCCACCCTCCCCAGCAGAGCCCGCCGCCGGAGGAAGAGGAAGATGAGGAAGAGGAGGAGGAGGATGATGAAGAGGCCACGGTAGAAGTGGAAGGGCAGGAAGAATTTGAACTGGATGCAGAGGGACAAGTAAGATGTTCTATGGATTCATCACAACAATGTGACTGGATGTGCTAACCTTATTGTAGTTTTTTATTTTATTTATTTTTTTAACCTCTTAACACTGTCAGACAATCATATTATTTAAAAGTGCTCCTTTTCGAGTAGTCAATAACCATACATAAGTTGTAATTCTCAGATGTTATTTGGGTACTAGAAGTAGCTTTTTTCATCATCAATGTTGGCACAGAAATGCCTAATACTTTTAATGAGGAGAAGCTTAGTGTGGATTAGAAAGGGCTGGTTTAGTCAAACCTGTGCTTAATCCAATCTTTTAGGACCCCTTTCCCCAGAAGCACATACTCTCTTCTGCTTTGCTGCCACATTGCTTTGCTTGGTCACCAGGAATATAGGCAATGCCGTTTGACTTGCTCAGTGTGATGGCACTGGTGTTTGATGATTGGCTAAGTGCTCTCTCGTTGTGGGTGCGTCTCCAACCACCACAATGAGAACTGAAGCTATGTATGAGCTCTGAGGGATGGGAAATTAAAGTGAATCTGATGCTTTTCCCTGTATGGGCAAAGCACAGTTCCCTTTTAAAGCAGATAATCAACCATGCCCTGATATTTATTTATTTTTATTTTTTTAAAACGCTGCACATTTCAGATACCCATCAAATCGGATCCAGCGTTGTCTGCTGAGATCCTCTCATGCCCTGCCATCGCTCAGTCCTGCACTGCCATTTTATCCCTGACATCATCGATCGGCCTGCTGGCTCTTCTAGGTTCAGTGGGTGGGCCTCCTGATGACATGCCACTAGGCCTGCCCCCCTGCTCCTCTGTGAATTATACAATAAGGCCTCCTGGGATATGTGATGTACATATCCCAGGAGGCACAGTGGGCACAGTACACATCATTCGCCTGTGATATACATATCTCAGGGGGGGCACAGTACACATCATTCACCTGTGATGTACATATCTCAGGGGGGCACAGTACACGTCATTCGCCTGTGATGTACATGTCTCAGGGGGGCACAGTACACGTCATTCGCCTGTGATGTACATATCTCAGGGGGGGCACAGTACACGTCATTCGCCTGTGATGTACATATCTCAGGGGGGGCACAGTACACGTCATTCGCCTGTGATGTACATATCTCAGGGGGGGCACAGTACACGTCATTCGCCTGTGATGTACATATCTCAGGGGGGGCACAGTACACGTCATTCGCCTGTGATGTACATATCTCAGGGGGGGCACAGTACACGTCATTCGCTTGTGATGTACATATCTCAGGGGGGGGGCACAGTACACGTCATTCGCCTGTGATGTACATATCTCAGGGGGGGGCACAGTACACGTCATTCGCCTGTGATGTACATATCTCAGGGGGGGGCACAGTACACGTCATTCGCCTGTGATGTACACGTCATTCGCCTGTGATGTACATATCTCAGGGGGGGGGGCACAGTACACGTCATTCGCCTGTGATGTACATATCTCAGGGGGGGGCACAGTACACGTCATTCGCCTGTGATGTACATATCTCAGGGGGGGCACAGTACACGTCATTCGCCTGTGATGTACATATCTCAGGGGGGCACAGTACACGTCATTCGCCTGTGATGTACATATCTCAGGGGGGGCACAGTACACGTCATTCGCCTGTGATGTACATATCTCAGGGGGGGCACAGTACACGTCATTCGCCTGTGATGTACATATCTCAGGGGGGGCACAGTACACGTCATTCGCCTGTGATGTACATATCTCAGGGGGGGGGCACAGTACACGTCATTCGCCTGTGATGTACATATACTCCGAGGCACAGCGGGCACCGTACACATGTGATGTACATATCCCAGCAGGCACAGTACACGTCATTCGCCTGTGATGACTCCATTGTCGCAATCTTGCCTGATCCTGGACTGGCTCTGTGACATCAGCCGACAGTGGGCTTCAGCCCACTGTCTGCTGAAAACGGGTCACAGGAGTGCAGAACGGTACTCCTGTGATCCATAGAAGTACAGCCAAACGAGCTTTGGCTGTACTTCTCTTTTAAGGTTATGTTAAGGTTCCTTTTAGGGTTAGGTTTAGGGGGTAGTTGCTAGGTTGTGTGTTGGGGTAAAACCACATCATATTCTCACGTTTCTGATTAGCACACTAAGAGCTTATTATTTAAAGCATAGAATGTTAAGTTGATGTGTTTTGAGCTCCAAAGTTGCATTTTCACTTTACTTATATTCTTTCTTTTTTGCTGGCAACTTTACATTACAACCTCATTCCTTTTCTGTCTCAGGAGTCGGATACAGACACTGAACCATACGATGATGAAGAGTTTGAAGGTTATGAAGATAAGATGGATTCAGGCAGCCCCAGCAAGAACAAGGATCCTATCACCATTGTGGATGTAAGGAACACCATTCCTAGTCTCTAAATATACTGTATAATATGGAGGAGAATTTACGGTCCAAGTCAAAAACACCAAAAAGGATACTAGACCTCTTAGGCCACCAAAATAAATGTATTGATTAAATTGGACTAAAAATTTACAACAATACATTGCATGTCTCGTAGACCCCCTCACTGGGTGGCCCTGATGTCAACCCCCCTGACCCAGGCACTTCGCCACATCCCCCGAATGCCCCACTTTAAAACCCCTAACTCCCCCTAGGATGTAATATAGGAGACCCGATCCATCCCTATGGTATGAGAAGTCCACTAGATATAAAAATAGGTAGCAAAAAGTCTGTGTCAAGCAGGTAGATAATTGTTGAAGACGTGGGATGTGTATAATAGCCTGCTTTGAAATCCATAACCTGCAGTGCAGGAGCTGATTGACCATCGGCTGTGGCGGTGGAGTGCTGGTCAGGTTTAAATTAATCCAATGAAAGTATTGCCAGCTTGTGTGTCCTTATCTCCTCTGTGATCTGTGCAGGAATGTGGCTGTATCAGATACAAATGCGCTTGCGATAAAAGTATCTATGGCAACATGGGAGGGTGATACACAAGACCGTCTCTCCTGGTTACGGACTCTGTGCCTCGTAGGTGTGTGCCGGGTCCAGCCTGCTTGGGGAGAAATACTCTGCAGTGTTAGCAGCTGATTGACCATCGGCTCTAGAGCGGAATGCTAGTCAAGGTAAAACTGTATTTAATACAAGTACTTGCAGCAATGTGTTATGCCACATACACACAAGCAGACTTTTTGACGGACTTTCCGAATGAACGGACTTGGCCACACACAATCACACCAAAGTCCGACCGATTGGAACGTGATGACGTACGACCAGACTAGAATAAGGAAGTTCATAGCCAGTAGACAATAGGTGCCCTAGCATCAGCTTTTGTCTGTCGAACTAGCATACAGACGAGCGGATTTTTCGTCCGGACTCGAGTCCATCGGAAAAATTTTGAACATGTTCCATTTCTAAAGTCCGTCAGATTTTTGGACAGCAAAGGTCCGACGGAGCCCACACACGATAGAATTGTCCGACAGATTTGTTCCGTCGGGCCTAGTCCGTCAAAGTTAGCCTCACCATTCCTTCCAGCTTGTGTATCCTTTTTCTTCTCTGCAATGTATACAGGAGTAAGCCCTGGTTAACCATAATGGGGCTTTGAAATCGTGCAACTTCACTTGAAACCACACAATTTCAAAGCCGCATGTCGATAAGACTTCAGGGCTGACATCTGTACGACTTCATGCATAGATGTCAAATCAAGTCGCACCTGAAATCTCCAAAAGTAGTGCAGGAAATACTTTTTGAAATCGGTGCGGTACCCCAAAGTCAGCAAATTCTGAATTGACCATCTGCACACTGCTATACATCCTTTCCAGCAAACTATGCAATGAAAAAGGTTTTTTTAGTTCACCCATATTGCAATACATGCTTAAACCGCAAAGTCGGCATTGCACCGATATGAAAAGTTCCCTAGCCGACAATAGGGCGCAATTTAACCTCTCAAATCTCATGACAAGTCGCACCGGTGTGAACGTGGGCTAAGGCTGCATCAGATACAAGTTTGTTCGTTACAAGTTGATAATCTCGCCACTCCTGCCGACTTGTGTGTTCTTGTCTTCTATGTGGTTGGATCATGGTAATTATGACTCCCATGGAAAGTTGTTATTCACCAATATATCCAGCTGCCATGATGGTATATTGTCTGATGCTTGGAGGTTCTGTTGGTGTGTACTCCAACCAGGTATCAGGACTCCAGGTGGGGGATACACCCCCCCCCCCCCCACACCTGGGGGATTCACTCCCCCCCCACCTGGAGTCCTGATACCTGTTTGAGGTGCATTTACCTTTTTTTTTGTCTTGCATATGAAATTTGGATGCGCCTCCCGATACAGGGTATTGGCACCAATGGAGACTCCCAGAACATAGAATTTACCATGTAATCCTGGTTTCTATTTGTTGTGTACCTTTCCACTAGGTCCCTGCTCACCTGCAGAACAGCTGGGAGAGCTATTATATGGAAATCCTTATGGTCACTGGCCTCTTAGCCTATATCATGAACTACATCATCGGAAAAAACAAGAACAGCCGCCTTGCACATGCTTGGTTCAACTCCCACAGAGAGCTCCTGGAGAGCAACTTCTCTCTTGTAGGTGAGTGTATCAGTGGGGGGGGCATCTAGTGCGTCTGATGATAGGAATGAGTATTTTCTTGCAAAAAATATGCAGGCAGCAGATGGCGCTGTGTCGTGAATAAAGCATTTCAAGGAAAAAAAAAAAAAAGTTGAGTATGTTTTGATACACAGGCAATAGTGTCCGTTTTACAGAACCAGCATTATCAACTAAACCATTCATATTCTTTTTGCAGGAGATGATGGGACAAGCAAAGACGCAGTGAGCACAGGGAAGCTGAATCAAGAGAACGAGCACATTTACAACCTGTGGTGTTCGGGACGCCTGTGCTGCGAGGGCATGCTCATTCAGCTTAAGGTGCTGTCATTGTCTGCTTGTTTTGTGTTCATGCCAAAGTAATGGTCTGTATTGTTCACAGCTAGCAGATTGTATCTATCCTGATTGGCTACAAATTGATTGTATAGATTAGGTAGTGCCTCATACTACATATTTATTTAAAACATTTTTGGTGAATTCTTAGCTGGATTGTACAGTCAGACTGTAACATGTATGGTGACCTTTACTCTGGCCATACACTTATACGATCTGACTGTACAATATGTAATGTACAGTTTCCTTTCGATTTACCAAAACTATGTAATTATGAGGACACACCTGAACAATCTATTCAAATAGCATCAAATCATGGTTGATGCTAGATCTATAAAAAGATTGTACTATCGGATGGTATGGTCATGGCTGCTGTTAATAATAATAATAATAATAATAATAATACATTTTATTTATAATGCCCTTTTCATCAAAGATCTCCAAGTGCTACGGGTTAGAAATAAAAAATAAAAAAAATGAGCAGTTTATACAATGAAATGAACATCTAAAAAGGGCTAAAAGCTTTGCTAAAAGGAAATGTCTTAAAACCTTTTTCAAACAGTCAGTGGATTGAGGAGCCCCATACAGCCAACTTGACAGCCCTCCTCAAATAAACAGTTTACTATGCTTTAGTTATGAATGAACACAGTGCGTGAACCGTACAGATCGCTCATTGTGTTCATTCAGGAAAGGAAGGGGCTGGTAAATATGACACACTCCATCCTGATGGACCCTAATGTGTGCTTGTAGCTTCCAGTGGGAAAGAGGAGGGAAGCCGACAGCACTGCGCGGGTGCCAGGTGGGAAATGTATGGCACACAGAGAGGGTAATCGGTGGGACGAGGGGGAATACTGGAACTGATCACTTGTATGGCCCTCTCTGCATCAGCTGAAAGTTAGTGGGAGGGAGAGGAGAAAATGCCAGCTTTCAGCTGCTGCAGAGAGCCATGGCTCCATTAATTGCCCCCCCAACACGGCGATCACCCTCCCTGCCTACATCCAAGTCACCCTCCTGCCTGGGCCCCGTACAGGGGGACTGGTGTTACCCCCGTTTTCACGGCCATGAATATGGTCATGCCTATGGTATTAATCTGATAGGTTTATCCGATTCTGTGAAAAAACAATCTAGTCTATGAATTATCAATAATACACAGTTATTGATTTAAAGCAAAACCCATGGATTTAATTGAAATTATTCTGATTCGATTTGATTGTTTAAAGTGTAACAAAGGGGGAGGTCTCCCAGGTATTCTCATTGTACAAGCATGGATATGTCAATATTTTGGTCAATAACATCATTCAAATGAGGTGGGTTCGGTATCTGGGTGCCCCTTATTGTTTAAAGGGGGCTTTCAGGTAACGATAAGCCTAGTACCTTCAGACCCCCACAACCACAGGGCCAGGGTTGTGGGGAAGAGGCCCCTATTCCCATTAACATGGGGACAAGGTACCCCCCCCCATGTTGAGGACATGTATGGTTCAGCAGGGGACACACGCTTGTTTCCCCTCTCTCTTTTCTAACCTGGGAGACTGCATGCTTGATTAAGGGTCTGGTATGGATTTTTGCACCAGGGGACCTCACACAGCCAGATGGGGGAGGGGCCTCACTGAACTTTGACATTTCTTGTTCTTGTTATAAAATTAGAAAAGATAACCACTTACTGGCCACCTAACTTGAAATATACTTTGTTATACTTTGACGCGAAATACCGGGGTTATGGCTGCCGCTAGATGCCATAGCTCCAGTATTTTCTTTTCCCTTAGGCGGCGGCCTTTCAGATAAAAGGGGTCCCTGCAGCAGATTCACCACATGATCACTTTTAGAAGCGGTGCCACCCCCCCCCCCCCCCCTTTCCTTCGCTTTCCGGGCTTACGTTACCGATCACTGAGCCCGGGAACCATCCGGCACTGGCAGTGTCTTGCCATATAGAGATAAGCGATGGTAAGATGGCCACCGCTCATCTCTATGCCCTTGGAGGACCGGAGCGACGTCATGACTTCACTTCTGGTTCTCGGGCCATGTAGACATGTTATTGAACAATGTGGCTGGTGATGGCACCTGAATTGTGATAAATCGTGCAGACCATGTGACATAAAACATTGCAACGACCGCCATTTTATTCTATAGGTCTCTGTCAATAAAGAAATGTTTGGGGGTTCTATGTATTTTTACAAATGTCAGAAAAAGGCTGGATCTTTAAGTAGTTGAGCTCCTCCAACACAGCCAGAGCCCCCCCCCCCCCCCCAATCTGGTTTATAGATTATAATAGAAACAGGTGTAAGTCAGCAGTCATGCAAATCAAATTGAAATGCTGATTTATTGCTTGTTGCAAAAATCTAAATACTTGAGCCTTAACAGAGACCCTCCAGCTGCAGATCGGGCAGACGTCATATGTTTGACAGCAATATTCTTTATGCCAAAGCATTAGAACACAAACAAATTGGTTGGTTGATGAAAAGGTTTCACAGCATTTATGTTTTTATGTTTGCAGTATTATAGAGATCCTTTATTTCTAATGGATGTAATGTTTCTAAAAGATCACATAGCCCTCAAAAGGAATTTTTTTTTTTTTTTTTTTTTTAAGTTTCAGTTGAAGGGTATGTTCAGTTGTTTGCTTCTCTGCGGGAATGGTATTCAAAGTTTCTTCCTGTTTTCCAGTTTTTGAAACGCCAGGACCTGTTGAATGTGTTGGCTCGTATGATGCGTCCAACTTGTGATCAAGTGGTATGTATTTTTTATTTTTTTCCCCCCGTACTGCCTCTCACACATATGCAAATTGGATGTGTTTTGAACCGCATCCAGTTTGCATGACATGTGAAAAAATTCTTGCTTTCTATTGTGCCTGTTCATATACTGTATGTCTGGTGCTGCCGGAGTGCGATATCAGTGCAAACTGAAAAAGAGTCCTGTCAATTTCCTGAGCGGTTCGGCTCAGGTGCAAATTCAGGCCCATCAACTTCTATGGGAATCCTGACCTGATCCTTATGCAGCCCTGATCCTGTTTTACCTGAAACGCTAAACTACGTCATTGTCACTTAACTGTGAAAACAGATCTTCAGGCTGGGTTCACACATATGCGGAAACCAGCGCGATTCCAGCGTGGGTTCCCGCATCGCATGTCACTCGCAGGCTCTTCACACTGCCCTCTTCAAACTGCTGCGGGTGTCAATAGAAAGTTGATGACACCCCCAGATCGAATCGCAGTGCGAACTGTCAAATGGTACAGGAATCGGATCGCATGGGTGTGAACACCCATGCGATCTGATTCCAGTGCGGACCAAAAAAGGGTCCTGCACCATTTTGGTGCAAAAGCAATGCGATTTCAGCCATGCACTTTGTATGGCTGAATTTGCATCGTACAGACATTGCATGTGATTTGCACAGCACTGTGGTGCGACTCACATGCAACGTCTGGGTTCCCACCAGTGTGAATCCAGCCTCGGGCTGGGTTCACACACGCATACGATGCGGGAATCAGCGTGATTCCTGTGTGGTTTCCCGCATTGCATATGACTCGCAGGCAGTTCACACTGACATCTGCGAACCGCTGTGGGTGTCAATGTAAAGTTAATGACCCCCCCCCCCAAATCGGTTTACAGAGCGATCTGTGAAATCCGACAGGAATCCGATCGCATGGATGTGCATCACACAGCAATGTGGTGCAAATTACATGTGATGCCTGGCATCGCAAAAGTGTGAACCCAGCCTCAGTCCGCACCGTACATGTGTGAACCCAGCCTCAGTCCGCACCGTACATGTGTGAACCCAGCCTAAATCTTTGGGGAAAATAGAAATCTGGTATAAAGAGCTCCAGAATTATTGCTTGCCATTTTCTACTAACAAAAATCATCTCGGATCCACAGTTCTGTGGTGTGTTTTAAAACAATGTTTTCTTTTGTCTCTCTCACTCCCAAGCAAGTAAAGGTGACCATGAATGATGACGATATGGATACGTATGTGTTTGCCGTTGGCACTCGAAAGACCCTGGCACGGCTGCAGAAAGAGATGCAGGACTTGGTAAGGTTCCTGTATTTTGGTAGCTGATGAATTATGATTGTGGTATAAACACCCTAACAGGTCGGTTTTCTTCTATGTAGAGTGAGTTCTGCAGTGATAAACCCAAGTCTGCAGCCAAGCTGGGGCTCCCGGAATCTCTGGCTATTCTGTCTGAGATGGGGGAGGTGACGGACGGTGTCCTGGACACCAAGGTAGGGAATGAAAACTCTACCTCCTTTATAGCTTTAGCCCAGTTCCCTCTAGACAAACTATTACATGTGCTCTCTCTCTTTCTCCCACAGATGGTTCACTTTCTAACAAACTACGCTGATAAGATTGAATCCATCCATTTCTCGGACCAATTTTCTGGTCCAAAAATTATGCAAGAGTAAGTAATCCGAGCAGGGAGCTATTGTATGTGAGTGATGTCATGGCTTTGAGTACCCTGCCCTATTAGCTCAGGATAATTATAGTCACTGTATTAGGAGTAACTCCACATTTGGTGTTAATAAAAATGTATATTTCTGGTTCTGTTTGTAGCCAGCTATGATTTTAAAGAAACTGGCAGAAATCTCAAATATGGTTTCCGTGTGTATGGGCATTTTTTATATATATATATATATATATATATATATATATATATATATATATATATATATATATATATATATATATATATATATATATAATTTATTCCCAATTTTGTTTGTATAATATGAAAGCTGATGTTACGCCAAGTAAATCGGCGTAACATTGCGCGCACTCTTGGAATGGTGACAAACTATGGTACTTAAAAAATCTCCATAGGCGATGCTTTAAACACCTTTACAGGTTACCTGTTTAGAGTTAGAGGAGCTCTAGTGCTAGAATTATTGCTCTCGCTCGACCGTTTGAGGCGATGCCTCACAGTGCGTACACTGCTTACATATGCATGCACGACTTACATATGTGTTCACTTTTGTGCGCAAGCATGGAGAGATGGGGATGTAAACATCCCTTGTAATAGAAATAATAGGATGACTGGTCCTCTTTATGGAGAGATCTGGGGTCAAAAAGACCCCAAATCTCTCCTCTCTAACATTTTGATCTTCTCCTCCTCCTCCTTCTTCTCTTCTTCTTCTTTATTTAAATCACAAGAGGCATATCCAGGTTATTACATCAACAATGTGTAACCGATAACGCTTCCAATACATTCAAATGAAACTGCATAAATCAGAGTGCACGTAGCAGTTTCAATGTACAAATGATGTGGAGATTAGCTATGTGTTGTATCAGCCAAGGGACAAACCGCTTGCAGTAGATCCTGGGACTGCCTCCCATCATTTTCCATTTTCAGAAGATCAAGAGAACATTTTCATCTTTTGCATGTAAAACAAAAATAAAATGATTGTTTACTTCCACCCTGGACTGGAAGTGACGTCACTCTGGTCCTCCAGGGCCATATAGGCAATCTGAGACTATTTTAGTCTCGCACTGCCTCTGTGACAAGTCGGATCATTTCTCGGGCGAGCTGGTGGAAATGGTAAGCCAGAGAGAAAGTGATCCAGTGGCTAATGAGCTGCTCGAATCACTTTCACAAGAGAGACAGTCGCCGGCTGAAAAAAAAAAAGATACTGGGGTTATGGCTGATGGCTTTTGCCATAACCCCAGGTAAACCACATGTAAACTGCTGCATATTGCGATCGGCAAGTGGTTAAAGCGTTTACCCCAGCTTTTCATATTCCTGATGTGTGCCTGCTGTTCCATGTGCTTGTATGAGAAAGTATCCTGTTCTCTTTGTATTGCTTTATTTGTGTGGAATCCCTGGTGTTCCTGAAAACTGACCACACTAAGCAGGAGAGCACATCGTGGTCAGTTCTCTAGCTATGTTGGGAACTGGGCCTGTTCTCCAATGATGATCAGAATTGTCCTGACACCCCCTGCACAGCCTATCACTGGGAAGCTCAGTGTGCTGCTGCTTCTCCTCCCCTCAGCTCTTATAAGGCTGAGAACAGAGAATGTGATCACTTATAAAAAGGGTATTATGTTTTTTTCATATCTATACAAAAATATTTTTCCTGTCCTTTCTATTTTAAACTGAATGGATTGTTTGACAAGGTGATCGTTTACAATCACTTTAAATTATTGAAATAAATTCACACCTTGCAGTTACTGTTTGACCATATTTGCTGTATCAGAGAGTAAACCATATTGTCTGCCATATAAAAAAAAAGGGGCCTGTGGCTCTAGAGATCCTAATGGTAAATTGTGTCCTCTGTGGTCTCATACCATCCTATATGTTACAGGGAGGGGCAGCCACTCAAACTGCCAGAAACTAAGAAGACTCTTTTGTTTACATTTAATGGTAAGTAGTGAGACGCTGAGAGTTGATCTATAAATGTACGGCAGATAATGCTGTAAGACTGTACTGGAGTAAACCTTTGTCCTTCCTGACAGTGCCTGGAGGAGGAAACGCATCTGTTAAAGATATGGAGGCCCTTCTGCCACTAATGAACATGATCATGTACAGCATTGAAAAAGTAAGGAAGTTCCGTTTGAACAGAGAGGTAAGTGGATGCACGTTACATCAACTTGAGTCTCAATTCTCAACGATTTTGCCTGGGGAAGCAAATGTAATGTTACATGCATACATGACTTTGTTAGTTACTCCTCTTTGCTGTATTCTAGGCTGTGTATTGTAGGAAGGGTAGTAAAATTTCATTGCTACTTCCTCGCATCCTGCCTACTCTGTAGACTGCTGTTGAGCATCATCAGAATGTGGATCCTCATCCTCAGCTCTGTCTCCTTTAACCACTTCCTTCAAAAGGACGTACCTGTACGCCCTCTGCTTGAAGTGGTTGTGCCATGGCTGCAGCTGCAGGCATTACCCCGGATTTTTTTTTTTTTAATTTTTTTCAGTCAATGCTGAATAAAGTAAAAGTAATCTGAGCAGCTAAATAGCCACTGGGTCAATTTTACATGCGTTCCACCAAGGAACCTGACCATAGAGATGACCGAGGAATGGAACGTCCCCGATCATCTCTATCGTTTAAGAAACCGGAAGCCACAAGCATTTTGTCCTTTCCGGTTTCGGTCTAATGTAAACGGGCCTGTGAAAGCATCTGATCAAACCGATCTTGGTTTGATCAGATGCTTTTAAGGGCAGAGGGGAGAGTGCCCCCATGTTGAGTCACTTTCCATGGGGGCATCCATGCAGGCACCCACGGGAAACTCCGTCTAGGGTTTCCCGTGGTAAATGGCCCAAAGAAATGCAGAAACTGACACTGAATCTTCCTTTTGGGTTATTTAAATGATAACACAGTCTCTTAATGTAGAATAGAGGGTTAGGAGGAAAGTTCAGGTACTTTTGGACTGCAAGAATAGGAAGTCTCTTATAGAAGAAATCCAGAGAATAACCGTTTCAGAACTGGATTATCACAACCCTCGGATAGACCTCCACTCACTAGGCCTAGCAGCCGGCAGGGTGTTAGGTAAAGTAAAGTCTCTGCCACAGACTTGAATGTGGAATACTTGAGGAAAAGTCTCTGCCACAGACTTTAATGTAACTGAGGGACATAAACAAATTTAGAGCGCTATCATACGGTACCAGTATCTCTCAGCCAGTCCGGCGATACCATATGAGTGTAAATCCATAAAGTGTCCTTCAACTAAGCTTCCAGGCCCCTTCAGAAAAAACCTGCCTTGTGTATGGCCTTCTGAAGAATCCTCCCCTGGATGCTCCTCCAGTTGCTGGTCCTCTCCTTAGATGAGACGGCACCGGACCACCCTTGAATCATTCGGCCCGATATCCATTCAGGCCTGTCCCTGCAGTTGTTTCGCCTCGGGCTATCCAGCCCAGAGACTTGGAATTGCATGGATCCGCACCCCAGGCCAGGAGGGCCTTGAGCGCTGGTCAGGAGGACCAGGACCAAACAGACAGAAGATCTCTTCTGGACCGGAACCCCGAAGCACATGATCTCAGTACTTTTTAAATACCCCCTCCCAGAATTCACAGCAGGATAAACCCTCCCACAGGGCTGATTCCGAGAGAAAGAAGGGCATCCAATACACCCAGCTAAACTGCGTTCTCATACTTGCCGGCGTGGACAGCGACACCTGCAGCCAGTAGAACTCCAAGCTGGATTGCACTCCAAAGTGCAATCCAGCTAGACTGGTACTGAAATCATAATTTACAGAATTGGCCCTAAAACCCAACTGTGGTTTCAGGAATATTAATTTTAAAAAACACAAAGCGCAACACATAGAATGCATTAAGGCTAAAAACCGTGAGGGCTTACAACCCCTTTAAAGTGTCGCCTATAGAAAATTTTAGGTACTGTCGTTTGTTGCCATTCCACGAGCGTGCACAATTTTAAAGTGTAACATGTTGGGTATTTACTCAGCGTAACATCCTCTTTTATATTTTATCAACCAATTGAGTATTGTGTGCTTAAAATTCATTAAAGTGTACTTTTTTCACAAAAATTGCATTAAAAAAAATCCGCTGTGCAAATATCGTGTGACATAAAAATAAAATTGCAACTCCCATCATTTTACTCTCTAGGGCCTTTGCTTAAAAAATATATAATATTTGGGAGTTCTAAGTAATTTTCTAGCAAAAAAAAGCAGATTTTTACATTTACCTGAGAAGTGTCAGAATAGCCTTGGGCAGCAAGTGGTTAAAGTAGAAGTATAACTTCTGTTTGTTTTGGACAGAGTGGAGAAGGATTAGAACTCCTGTCAGGGTTTTTGCTGTCTGTGCCCTTGTTAGGGAGATTCACCCCCCTTCTATTTGTCCTGTTTACCATTATTGAAAGTGATGGCAAAAGAAATCGGAACACTAATAGAGGTGACCTTTTCAATGGGGACACTAATTTTGGTGATACTGTGGGATTCCGCCACGTTGGAGGGATTTTTTCTCACTTCCTGTTTTGGCTATGGAACAGGAAGTGAAGGAAAATCTCTGGGTAGAGAAGACACAGCGCCTCTAAGGGGCAAAAAAAACAGTGCTTTGCATAGCACGGTGATCCCGATGTGCCCGCGTCTTTGCGTGTCCCGGCTTGTCTTGGTGGTATCTAGTATAGGTAGCTCAATCCGGGGAGTGGAGAAAGCTGACAGTTTAGGTGACATCACTTCCGGGGAGAAGGCGGCTTTGCATTCGGAGCATGTGTGATCCTTCAGGCCATTCAAGGAGCCATCTTAAGAATGGTATTTATGTACTGGGACTCGGAAATCCACGCCCAGACACAGAAGTAACTTAAGGGAGCACCCTAACCAACATCTAAAACATACAAAGCGCAGGTACACATTCATAGTACATTATATAATCACAGTAAATATCGTAAATTACTAGAATGATTAAAAATAACTAAAACATACCTAACAACTAATAAAAAAAAATAACATAGCATGACATATTCATATGGAGTACTCTCCCATTCGAGAAATCTCTGCAATGGGTCACAGATGACAAAAAAAAAAACCTGACGGGTTTTGCCTTTAGTTACACTTTAGGTCCACTTTTTGTACGCCTTTTCTTTCTCCAACCCTAATGTGTTTTTAAACATTTTCATCTCTAATTAAAGGAAGAAAATATTAAGGGGAATTTACCAAGACTGATGCAGCCAGATTCTGAAACGGCTGTGCGTGGCAACCAATCGGCTTTACTTTCATTTTCAAAACTGAACTGGACAAAGCTGAAAATGGAAGCTGATTGGTTCCTTTGCGCACCTGCACCATATTCTGTCAGTTCCAGTTTGAATAAATTCCCCTCCATTGTCTTTATATGAATTTTAAGACATAAGTTATATTTTGTCTGGACTTGTGTCTGTAATTGCCATCTGTGCTGCCCATCCCTATATTTTTGCACAGTTACCCTTCATAAATGTTTTGTAACCGTTGACCTCAGGGCAAACAGAAAGCTGATAAGAACCGTTCCCGCGTGGAAGAAAACTTCTTGAAGCAAACACACGTGCAGCGCCAGGAAGCAGCCCAAAGCCGGCGGGAGGAGAAGAAACGTGCAGAAAAGGAGCGCATCATGAATGAGGAAGATCCTGACAAGCAGCGTCGGCTGGAAGTAAGCACATTGTAATGATGGGCTCGGTTGTGTTCGGATCGAACCCGCCATGAATCTGTCACTGCACGCCGCTAATCATAGACAGTGAGGCATTTCCCAACCCGCAGCTGCACATACACACACTGCCTATGATTGGCGATGTGCAGTGGCGGCTTTTTGTCGAGTACGATCCAAACGCGCCCGAGCCCATCACTAGCACATTGTATAGGATACAAACTGCAGGAGCAAGAACAGTTCATGCATAATCCTGCTTTCCTCTTACAGTGCATGGTTTTAATTTATTTTTTTTGGCACAAAGTTTAACGCTCTGTTTTTTTTTACCACTCTCTCAGGAAGCCGCCCAGCGCCGTGAGCAGAAGAAGATAGAAAAGAAACAAATGAAGATGAAGCAGATCAAAGTGAAGGCCATGTAAAAGAATTATGCTGCTTTCAAACCAATCCTTTATTATCCCTTCACCTGCAGGGGAACAGAGAAGCCTGATTTAGCAGTTGTACTTCCTTCCAGTGCAGAGATATCCCTTTTGTTAAAGAAAAGGTAGTGTCCTCCTGAGTTTCCACATTCATGCTGCCAGATAACCCATGTGATTACTCACAGACACCAGACCTTTTCAGATAAAGTGTGTTTCTCTCTCTGCTTGTGTCAGAGAAAATCAACATCAGGGGTCTCAAACTGGCGGCCCTCCAGCTGTTGAGTAACTACAAGTCCCATGAGGCATTGCAAGGCTGACGGTTACAAGCACAACTCTGTCAGGCACAGGCATGATGGGACTTGTATTTCTGAAACAGCTGGAGGGCCGCCAGATTGAGACCCCTGATCAACATTGTGAACTCAGTTAAAGCCCAACTCCAGCTAAATGTTTTTTTATAATTTTGGATGGCTTGTACGTTCGTGTCCTCCTATTTGTCCCGTTGACACTTTTCTGTGGGACAGAAAGTGATGGAAAATCAAAGAGTACTTTTTAATCATTTATGAAAAGTTGTCAACTTTGTAAGTCCCCATTTGGGAGATTTCTCCTTCACTTCCTGTGTATTTGACGGTTTGTCACACAGAGCAGGAAGTGAGGGGGAATCCTTCCAGTGGGGGCCTAGCCAGCATTAAAACACATTCTCTAGTAGAGTAGGGTCTAGTCAGATGCCAGCAGCAGAATCCTCAAGGAGAGGATTGCACTTAGGCTCCATTCACACTTTGGAGTGCAAATTTGGTGCATCGTTCACGCAACTTTTGGATGGGTGCAACTTGGATGAACTTCGTCTTTGACAACTGTTGCATTGCGTAACATTCAGGTATGATTTTTATGCAACTTTTGAGGGTTAACATGGAAGTCTATGGCCCTCCTAGTTGCATGAAAGTCGGACCAAAGTAGTGCATGAACTAGTTTGACGTTGCTGCAAGTTTAAGTCGTGCATATATATGAATGGTTATCGTAAGAACGCTGCAGAATTTTGTTGGTTCAGGCTTGTTGGCAAAAGGTAAGTGGGCTGCTGGCTTGTGGGACACGAGCCATAGAGTTTGAAATGCTATCAGGATTTTATTGCTGTCTGTGCCCCCACTGTGTGGGATTTTACCCCATTTCCTGTCAGGTAATGGGTATTAGAACAGGAAGTGGAGAGCAAAGCTCAACAGGGATGCTGACAGCATATATAAACCTTGACAGTGGTTCCAACTCTTCCCTGCTTTGGTTGGACTAGGGCTTTAACTATTTTGTTTTCACATTAAGTTCTCTTACATTGGAAGTAAACCCTCCTATCGGTTCAGCCAAGGAAGCTGCCATCTTGGCCTCTGTTTAATCTTCAACTGCCATGATGCTGCACATGTGATCAGTTATGACACCAGCCATTGGATGGTTTAACAGTTTGGCTGAGAGCACAACGAATGTGACAGTTACATTCCCGCATGTGCCGGAAATGTAACTGTTTTTTGAAACTGTTAAATGGATGGGTTTACTTCTCCTTTAAAGAAACTGTCTTCTTGTTCACATGGTACCTGTGACATCACTATGACACAAAGTGGGGATAAAATAATAGTGGAAACAGGAGTTCAATGCTGTAACAGTTAGCAATCAATCTTCTGATTGATTTGAGGCTGTTTTTTTATAAAGCTCATCGCTGCTCCCAAAATACCAGTACCTGTTTAAGAACCCCATTATTGGCTTTTCTGCTACCCTGCACTATAGAAGGGATTCAGGAAATTCAGTTTTTTAATACTTATCTATGCTCTCCCATCCCGAATTTTATAGATATAATATAAAAGTATTTAAGTTATTGCAAAAATATTTCTGAAAGCTGTATAAAACAAAATAAAGGTAGTATTATTGGTAGGGTGTCCACCAGAAGGAGGGGGGAGGGAGGGGCAGTAGAAATGCTGTGTGCTTGGATTACTAATGTCTAATGGAGACAATGGTCCTTATAACTGATGTAAAGTTCAATTCACAAGAGCATGCAGTAATCTCATTACCATGCATCGCTTTCTTTCTTTTTTTTTTTATTTCAATTGAGAAATTGATTTTTCAAATCATTGATGGCATTACCATGCACATTGGATATGCTCATGGCACACATTTTATATCTTTGATTTTGTGTTATTTGTAAAGGTTCTTGCACCCTAAAATACCTCTAGCTTCAGGGTGGTGATAACAGGGAATGTTCATTTGATATCGCTGAAGAGAGAAAGAAAAGGAAACTTTTGAGGCAATGAAGAAGTCATTCAAAAATAAGCCTTTCAGATATTAAATGGCTATTTCATGTAAAGCAATAAACGTCCACACATAAACTATATTTCTTTTGCTCCATTGCAGGACAAAGGAAGTCATTCACATTCTGTTTATATTGCTGCCTATTGCAGGATTGAACACTGGCAAATAAAAATTGAATGTAGGCCAGCTCATGGTGGGCATTTTAGGTCTATCATGAGAAAGACTAAACTATTTTTGCTAACCTCATTTTTTGATACTTTTTGCCATTAGTCTACTCTTTCCTAGGTTTGCAAGGCTGCCGCCTGGTCCTCTGTTCACATGGTGGATGTTGGGGGTCGTGTTCTGATACCATGGGCCTGTTAGCATTTGTTTGCTGTGTTACCCACCCTTCAGTTGGATTGCTTTTCTGAAGATTTCCTGTATCCCTCAATGGATGAGAAACAGAGAAGGATTTTGTACTCTCTTTAAAATCCTTTTCTTGAAGCCCATTGAGGGACACGGGTCCTATCCCATTGTGTTTTCTTTTTTTTTTTTTTATTCTTTATTTATTTCACAATTTTTCATTGCACAGCATATTGGAGAACCATTGTGTTTTTCTGATCATGCTCTAGGCACTGCCCGCTACGAAACTGAGGCATACTGGTAATAGAAGGGGGTTATGCTGGGCTGGCCTACATTTTTTTTCGTTTTTTTTTTGGTTTGCCGGTGTCCAGTCTTACTGTAGGCGACCAATATAACCCGTAGATGAAAAGCATTCCTCAATGCACAGGATTTTTACGGTGAGCCCAAATATCCTGTTTTTATGTGTCTGAATTGAACATTTTAGCAGTGAGACCAGGCACTGGTGTTTTCAGGAGATGGGAAGGAGAAGATGGAGCTACAGAAACAAAATGTAATGAATACAATAAGATAAGGCCTGTTTTTTTCTGATGGTGGTTCTCCTGATGGTGGTTCTCCTGATGGTGGTTCTCCTGATGGTGGTTCTCCTGATGGTGGTTCTCCTGATGGTGGTTCTCCTGATGGTGGTTCTCCTGATGGTGGTTCTCCTGTTGGTGGTTCTTCTGTGCAGGACATCAGTGCTGTGAAGGCATCAAAACACCTACCTCCACCACTAAAACAGGCATACAAAGAAATTATCAATTTTCTTGCCTCTTGTCTAAAGACAATTTTATTTTATTAGTTTTGGACAGAGTGGAGAGGGATTAGAACGCCATAGGTTTCCTCACGTTGAAGCGATTTTCTCCCACTTCTTGTTCCAGTTATTGGATATAAAGTTAAGGGAAATCTCCCCAATGGGACACAAATGGAAAAAACAAACCTGACAGGGGTTATAACCCCCCCTTACTCTATTCAGATTGAAAAATAGAAAAAGTTTTTCCTTTTTAGTTCTACTTTTAAGTAAATTGAATGATATAGGTTGCCAATGATACTGCTTGTTGCTTGTCTTTTGGACCTTAATCCAGAATAAGCATGCAGCAAGTTTGTTCAGCCCTAAAGCAAAACTCCCTGATTTTACGTTTTTTCCTCTAGAAGATGTTGAAGCCAATGGATCAACATGACAGTTAGGCGGCTGGCGAAGCCACCATTAGCGGTTTCTATGTTTTTCAGTAGAGTTTTTCTTTAAAGTTCCCCTGCCACTTGCATCTGGGGTCCCTTCGACTTAAAACTATTAAGAATACAACTTGTTATCCCAAGGGGTATGCCCCTTCTGGAGTAACACGTCAGCAGTCTGTTGGATTTATGCTGTAATCTAAGCGTCTTGGTCTCAGTAGGACCAATAACCTATCTCCTTTTTTAAAGTGGTCCCATCACACTGTGCTACGCGTCAGTGTAGCAAGTATTTTGCACACCCCCCTCCATTAGCTACAAGTCTCCCATGGATATAATCATGTTCAATGGATAAAGACGAAGATATTACCAAGTAACACTAATGAAGAAAAGCATAATATCGTAAGCTATGCAAAAAAGATTAATTTTAGAGTTGTAGGCCATGAAGCCAGGTCTTTAAGATAATGTTTCGAATATACTGGCCAGTAGTTTAGGTGATTTTCATATTTTGTTTGTATAAATCAGGGCTACACTTCTCAATTATTGACTTGGTGTTGCACAGGACACTGATAATGCATATGCCCTGCAGCGCCCCCTGCTGGTGAATGCCAGTATAGCATCTCCGTTGCAATGCAGTGGAGCTTTTATGAACAGTGCCATTGTTGGGCAGATAAACTAAGACTTCCAATATAAAGAGCAACAGAAATCTGTGTGTGTTTTTTTTTATTTTTTTGACAAGCTAAACAGATGGTGGTTTTGCCGTTGAAGGGTCTAATTTTGGGCTCAGTTTTTAAGTTAATATAAATTAATACTTGTGATTTGTTGCTATAATTCTCAAGGATGAATGTAAAGATTATGTGATCACAGGAGTGTAAAATAAAGCAGTTGATCGTCTGGTCTTAAAGTGAACTTGTACTTTGGCCCCCTGCTCCTTTTTATAGCTTCTGTTAGCTTGATAACTTGTGTGTTTCCCCAGGGCTTTGTGTAAGCTTCAATTTGGTCCAGTAAAAGATTACACAGGACTAGGGATGTACCAATACCGAGTATTGTCACGAGTACTCGTAAAAAATTAAATAAATAAATTCTCCTGATAACGATACTTTGAGGTTCAATTTGCATCCATACCAAATGCATGGACGCAAATCCCACTGCAAAGAATTGCATACGATTTAAACAGGAATGCAGTGCGATTCCTGTCCGACATGCGTGCGGTTTCACTGCACTACTCCTGTGTGATCCCAGGCTTGTTATAGTAAATTTTCACACAGGAGCAATGCAGGAGACCTCCCTGCATGACAGGTTCCACCGACATCCATCCGACTGTAGCATCTGCGGCTCCTCCTGCCTCTCCCATTACTTTGTCGTCATTCCCCCCCCCCCCCCTCCCAAGCCTCTCTCTCTCTCTCTCTCGCGCTCTCTCTCTCTCTCTCTCTCTCTCTCTCTCCCCAAAGCCTCTCTCTCCTCCCAGCCTCCAGCCGTTTGAGCCATCCCCTTCTAGTACTGACAGTATGGACTACAGGGATTCTAATTGGTCAACACCGTCACATGGACGACGCTGACCAATCAGAAGCAGTCTAGCCTGTACTGTCAGGAAAGGAGAGAAGGCCACGGGATTTCAAATCCCCGGACCAGTGAAGCGGCTTTGCCGATCCCCCACTGTCAGAAATCTGGTACAGCGCAGGACTGGGTAAGGATAAGGTGGGGGTCCAATGGATGGCTCGGACCGATGGAAACTTGAGTAAAAAAAGCCATGGGACAGGCAGGATCATCCGCATATGTCCACAATCAGATGGGAGCCTGAGCTGGTGGAACTTGTCATGCAGGGGGCCTTTCCCGCTCCTGTGTGAACTCGGGCTCAAATTCAATATGACAAGCCTGGGTTCACACAGGAGCGGTGGAGAAACGGAATAAAGTTCAGAAAGGAATTGCACTGCATTCCTGTTCAAAGTACATGCAATTCTTTGCAGTGAGATTTGCGCCCATTCATTTTGTATGGATGCAAATCGCATCGCAAAGTATCGGTACTCGGTGAGTACTTGACCGAAAGTATCAGTACTTGTACTCGCCGATAAAAAAAAAAAAGGGGGGTATCTGTACAACCCTACACAGGACAAAGGATCCACTCCTGTGTTACGGTACTCGTGTCAGAAATTGGCCACTCAGGTACTCGATACTGCACATGGGTCGAAGAAGAGCGTTCTAAGCTCCCTTTCTCTTCTCTGACAAGCGAACAGGACAGCAGCAGAGAAAACAAGGGAAGCATAAGTAGCAGGTTGGGCTGGTATTAAGTGAACCCTACAAGTCTCCCTTTATGCTGCCCAGTCACAACCATTTGAGTGATCCATGTAACATGCCTGTCCACCCTTCAGCTGAGATCCTCATGCAACAACAGGATCAGTGAGACTTTTTCATCCTAAGGCCATTTTTTTGATGATTCTGATGTTAAATTTGCAAATTTTTAAGCCTTATGATATTAGACTCGCATATGACGGTATAATGAGGTAGAAGTGTTGGCTGTACTACTTTTTGCTGTAGATGTCAGCTCTCAGGTGGATTTAACTAATGGTCTTGTTGCTGGTGGAGCATGATGAAGAATCCTCAGATTGCCATCCCTGAAAACGATCGTGTCTGCTATGCTTGAGGCGTCATGAAAAATGAAATGAAATGAAAACACACGACTGAATTTATGGCACAAGCCAGCATAAGGTGTTTCCAACTCCTATTCATACCTGTCCTCTACTGTTGAATTTCAGGGGCATTCAGGGAGCTGCAAAGCCATATAACCTAGGACAGGGTTTTGCAGGTCAAGTCCTCAAGGCGCCCCAACAGGTCATGTTTTCAGGCTTTTCATTATTTTGCACCGGTGATTTGATCAGTTTCACTGCCTTGGTAATTGCCACAGCCGTTTTCATCTGAGGGAACTCCTGAAAACGTGACCTGTTGGGGGCGCCTTGAGGACTGGAGTTGAGAAACCCTGACCTAGGACCTTCTTCACACAGCTTTTTCTGACGAGTAAGCTTTCATCTAGTGTCCAGCCATTCTTGTTAACGCTAATAAAGCACCCTTCGGCTCCAGGGTAGGGGTGACACATCATAAGAAGCCCATACACGGTGCAAATTTCTTTAATGCAACCACGGGTTGCAGGAAAGAAATTAGCTCGATACCCCTATCAACACAGTGTTGACAGGATTCCCTCCTGCCAAGTCATTGTATTCTCCCGGCGGGAATGGCTATCCCCTCCGGGAGAAGACAGTGATTATTGATAGCGGCTATACCAGCCGCTATCGATAATCACCCTGTAAGATCCGATAGGCTGGTTGTACCCAAGTTTGATTGATCAACTTGGTAGATTGTCTGCCTATACATGGTTTGAATCTCAGCTGGTTCAGCATTCAAACCAACCTATGGCCGGTTAACTTGAGTGCTGGCTGTCACTTTAATCTTTTCCTGCTGGCCTTAGCCATCTGTGGCTGCATGGCGGTGGCTTTAATTGCCGTGCTACCACATATATGGATACGACTAGTGATGCAGTTCTGTGCTGGGAACACGCTCAATTTTGAGCCCCCAGGACTGTGATTGGACTGTCACTGTTTGCGACCCAGAGCTGGAAAGACAGGCTCCCAATCACTTGACAACTGTGAGGGCCAATCAGAGTGAGCACATGATTGGGAGGCCCGCCCAGGAAATACCTCCAGCTATAAGAACCCCTTTAAACAGCAGAGAGTTTTATGAAAGACCAACCCGCCCAGATACCTACTTTCCCCATACTCCCCTGGGGAGAATAAATGGCCTGTCCAGAACAAAACTGCTTGAAGGCTTTCCGCACTACATGATGTTTTTTTAAAGCCTGTTATCACCTTTTAATAAAAGTTATGTACTGTTTGTTTTACAAATTCAAAAAATGGACCTGAAGGGTACACAATGTTGACTTGAAAGCTGTGCAAGTGCTTTACAAAAGCTTACAGTTCACACTGCTCTTGGTGCCTACAAGCTGAACAAAGCCTATAAGTCAGCCTGGTACTAACCCAAAGCAGTCTCCACCAGTGGGACACTTCCTATTACGTTTTGGGGGGTACCAAATCCCTCCCACCTATTTCCATTCCTGAATGCTCCTATCAGTTGGCCGATCAATGCACAGGTTTTGGAGTGCAGATTGTTAGCAATAAAGGTGAAGTGATCAGACATCTGGATACTCAGGAACCCCCACCTTCAATTGCTGCTTTCATATAGAAGTGGATGCAGACAGAATGTTCTGGTTATTGTACATTTTTAATATTAGTGTGATTGGAATGCTGTGTGCGATTTTATTCTTCCCTGTACATGGTCATGTGATCGCCACGGAAGCATTGCAGCTGTTCTGCCATTCTGATTTTTACCTGTCAAATGAACAATAAAACTGATGTAATACATATAACTGCCTGTGTGGTTCTTGCATGGACTATAGGTTGCTTAATCTTTTATCAACAATACTGTCATAGTAGACCTTTCTGTATCTTTACAAGTCCGCCGAAATACACGGAATATCACAATATACAGCATCATTAGCTTGTTAAAAAAAAATGTAAACTCCCTTGAGCTCCAGGTAAATGACTGTCTAGGTGTGACTTTGTAGCAGGTTATAGTGTATTGAATGTATTAAAAGGCAGCTCTGTTGCTAAATAATATGTGCTTAGTCAGCAATTAATCCTAAACACAGTGGGGGAGATTTACTAAAACTGGAGAGCACTCAGAATCTAATGCAGCTGTCCATGGTAGCCATCGGATTCTAACTTCAACTTGTTCAATTAAGTAACTGTAAGGCTACTTTCACACTGGGGCGTTAAGCACGCTGGCGATAAAGCCGCGTTATATCTAGCGGCGCTTTACCGTCGCTTTAGCAGCGCTTTTCGGCCGAAAAAGGGTTAAAAGCACCACTGCAGCGGCGCTTTTCAGGCTGGTTTGCAGCGCTGCCCCATTGTTTTCTATGGGAAGGGGCGCTTTAGGAGAGGTAAATACAGCGCTTCAAAGATGCGGCTTGCAGGACATTTTTGACCGTCCTGCAAGCGCACCGCTCCAGTGTGAAAGCCCTCAGGGCGTTCACATTGGAGTGCATTGAGCGGCTCTTTAAGGGCTCTTTGGAGGTGCTATTTTTAGCACTTTATCGCCTGCAAAGCGCCTCAGTGTAAAGGCAGCCTTTTTAAATAACATGCATATCATACTTACCTCCACTGTGAAGCTCGTATTGCACAGAGTGGCCCCGAACATTCTTTTCTTGGGTCCATCGGTGGCTCTCGCGGCTCCTCCCGGATCAGATAACCACCTAGGAGAAGCGCTCTCCCGGGGGGGTTACCTTGCAGGCGTGCTCCCGAGTCCAGCATTCAACGTCAATAGCCACCGAATGCAGGACTCGCCCTCGCCCCCCCAGCACCCGCATCGTTGGATTTGATTGACAGCAGTGGGAGCCAATGGCTGCGCTGCTATTAATCTATCCAATCAAGAGCCGGGACCTCATGGAAAGAGGGAGAGCACGTCACCGCCAACACAATTAATGGGGCTCAGGTAAGTAAAACGGGGGGGGGGGGGGGGGCTGGTCACTGCCAGGTGTTTTTTCACCTTAATGCAGGGGTCGACAAACCCCGGGCGTCAGGTCGCATTGGCGACTAGAAATAGCGGCCTGGCGCCTGGGCTACATTGGGTCCAGTGTCTTGTCCCTATGCGGCTGCGGGTGCGCGGACTAAGATGCCACACCGGACCTGTAATTGAGGGCACGGCTTTGCGGCCTACATCGGGGGAATGGGCACCCTCTTGTGGTGGTCGGTGTTGCTACGGAAGTGATGTTCCGTCGCCGCTATCTTGCTACACCCCACACTTGTCCACAGTAAGATACACTAAGAAGGGGGAAAGTGGACATGTTACACCCACCGGAGTTTTGCATTGTAGACGTATTTATAACAGTAAAGTGAGTTTCTATAGTGAAATACAGGTAGTATTAGATGTTGAATTTTAAAAGCAGCGAACTTCTGTGAGATGAGCAGGGTTGCGGCTGCTTTTAAAATTCAAGATCTAAGTAGTCAGACGGAGTTGTAAGTCCTGTATTTCACTATATAAACTTACTTTACTGTTTATAAATACATGCAAAACTCCAGTGGGTGTAACAACATGTCCGCTTCCCCCTTTTTAGTGTATACTTAATGTGGACGAGTGTGGGGTGTAGCAAGATGGCGGTAATGGACCGTCACTTCCGTGCGATGGGTCACCGAATATGTCGTAACACCGGGGCTCCCCATCTCCTTCCATCACACCAACTCTGCCCACTCCGCCATCTTCCCAGAGACTAACTCCGCCTCCCCATCTCCTTCCATCTTGCCCACTCCACCATCTTCCCAGAGACCAGCTCTGCCCACACCGCCATCTTCCCGGAGACCAACTCCGCCTCCCCCATCTCCTTCCATCACACCAACTCTGCCCACACCGCCATCTTCCCAGAGACCAACTCCGCCTCCCCATCTCCTTCCATCTTGCCCACTCCGCCGTCTTCCCAGAGACCAACTCTGCCCCACACCGCCATCTTCCCGGAGACCAACTCCGCCTCCCCCATCTCCTTCCATCACACCAACTATGCCCACCTCAAGCTGCACTGACGTCATAAACAAGTGACAGAACCAAAATGTGCTTAGAAGTGACAAAGGAAACCAGGTATCTGATATCTGTATATACCCTCCCCGGACCTATATATACCTTCCCTACTGAGCCGCTGCCCCTCACACCATCAAGCCTAGTACACTTGGGCCGCATGCCGGGCAACATCGGTCGGTTTAATAAAAACTGGCTGCCATTCGGCCCATGTGTATGGCAGCGGGTCCTACAGAAGCCAGCCATTGGGCATGCTGGGAAAAAAAAACTGGCTCCTAACTTTTCTAGCTGGCTCCAAGATTTCAAGCAAATTTGTCAAGCCTTGCCTTAATGCATAGGATGCATTAAGGTGAAAAAACACAAAGGTTTACAACCCCTTGCTGACCAGCTGCCGTCATTTTACTGCGGCAGATCGACATGATCCCGCGAGCTATCGTAGCTATACGTCGGCTCGCGGGATCGGGATAGCAGGCGCATGCCTGCTGCACAGGGGGTGACGATGCTCGTGGCCCACAGGCACGATGACTGCCGGGCACGAGAGGCAGAACAGGGACGAGTGTGTGTGTGTGTGTGTGTGTGTGTGTGTGTGTAAATACACAAATTTCTGTTCTGTTCTGAGAGGTGTGACTTCCTATTAGCTAGGAACCATGATCCGTCACTTCCTCCAGTCAGTCTCCTCCCCCTGAATCACACACAGGGAACACAGTTAACCCCTTGATCGCCCCTATTGTTAACCCCTTCCCTGCTAGTGACATTTTTACAGTAATCAGTGCATTTTTATAGCACTGATCACTGTATAAATGCCAATGGTCCCAAAAGTGTCCGATGTGTCCGCCTAAATGTCGCAGTCCCAATAAAAATCGCAGGTCACCACCATTAATAGTAAAAAAAAAAATAATAATAAAAATGATATAAATATATCCCCTATTTTGTAGTTGCTATAACTTTTGCGCAAACCAATCAATATACGCTTATTGCAATATTTTTTTTTTTTATACCAGAAAAATGTAGAATACCTATTGGCCCAAACTGAGAAAAAATTCACGTCCACCCAGAACGAGAGCCACGCCGCCCAGCCCGTTAAAGCCAAGCTGTCTCCAGCCGCAAGCTTAAGCCTGCGGTGCATGGTGACGTCATGCCTGAAGCCTGGCCCTACGCATTTCATCTTCCAGGAGCGGCTGGGGCCACTTGGCTTTAAAGGCTGTATGTATTATACTTGCAACAATGTGGGTGCTATTACCAAGTTTATAAATTTAAAATGTCAATTTCAAAGTGGTTAATGTAAAACTTTTTTGTTTTTTTGGATAGATTGCAGAGGGATTAGAAGGCTCGTCAGTTTTTATTGCTGTCTCTGCCCCTGTTAAGGAGATTCATCCTCTCTATTTGTCCTGTTTACATTATTTTTGAAAATGAAAGTAAAAGAAAATCCCAAATTTTGGATTATCCCCCGAAAAGTAATAGAGGAAACATTTTCAAATGGGGACATTGGTTCTGATGACCTGGGGGTCCCCAAAGAATTCCCTTAATTTGCAGGAATTTTCTCTACTTCCTGTTAGAGTATGGGACAGGATATGAAGGCAAATTTCCGCACGGGTTGCCTGCCGGTGAAGCTGTCTGATGGTTCCAGGAGCGGAGGCCCAGGAGCAGAGAAGGTGGTCACAGCCAATGATTCCCTGGAGGTACTGGCGGATCTTAACAGGTGGAAAAGCAGAGACGTTGTCAGAAGCCAGGCCGGGGGTCAAACACAGGAAGGCAGTCAGAAGCAGAGGCAGGAGGTGGAGTTGTGATCAAGCCGGGGTCAAACACAGGAAGTCAATCTGGAACAGAGAAGTGCAGGTCCGTGAAACAAGCCGGGTTCAGAGCCAGGAGAGAAGCCAGAGCAGGTCAGGGTAAGCCGGGTCAGTAACAGGTAATCCAACAGGAGCCAGGAACACAGGGATACAGATCTGATGATAATCCAGCGATTTATGAGAGCACTTGGAGTCCTTTATATAGGCCAGCAGAACACTGGTAATTAGCACGTTTTGCATACGTGCGTTCGCCACTACGTGAAGATTGCTAATGCGCATGCACGGATTTGCGTGGCCATAATGGACATTGGCACATGTGCCAGTTCTTCTCCGGTCTCTTCCCTGACAGTGCCCCCACCCCCCCCCCCCTCGAGGGGCAGCCTCCGGATGCCCAGACATGTCTATTTTTTGTGGAATCTGTTAAAGAACTAAATAAGTTTAGGAACGTGCACATTATTTGCTGGTTCCCATGAGTTTTCTTCAGGTGGATATCCTTTCCATTTAATGAGATATTGCACCTGTCTCCCTCTCCTTCGAGCATCCACAATGGCCTCCACCTCAAACTCTGTGTCCTCCCCTACAGTAATTGGTGGTGGAGGTGGCTCTTCTCTTTCAGGAAACGAGCTGAACACTGCTGGTTCGAGTAAGGTGACGTGGAAAACTGGATGAATTTTATTTTATTTTTTTTAAACAATTAGATTTTTATTGAAGAAATAACAGCGTACAGGAAATTTCAAATTACAATGAAAATAATCGCTCAATACTTTCAGCGAATATACATATCTTTGTAGAACACATAAGAAAAGTAAGAAAAATAAGAAAAATAACATTAGGAATACAGTTAAGGCAATCATTGTCTCGTACCGGTTAGGCTATGAAGTCCAGCTAGGTAGGCCAATTCTGGATGAATTTTATATGAGTTTGGTAGATCCAGTTCAAATGCTACAGGGTTGATTTCTCTCTTAATCTTATAAGGTCCAATAAACCTTGGGCCCAGTTTCAAAGAGGGACACGTAAGTCTGAGGTTTGCTGTGGAAAGCCAAACTTTGTCCCCAACCTTCGGTATTGAATTATCTCTTCTCCTTTTTCTAATCCTCCGGAGCTTTCTGCATGGCATTTTGAAGTGTTTCGTAGTTAGTTTGAATAAAGGCTATCCTGGACTGCGGGTACTGAGGCTTCTGAGATAACATCGGGCAGAAAGGACGGGTTTTTTCCCTGACAGTAACACAGCTGCCGAAAACTGAATGGTGTGGTGAGCAGTCCGACGAACGTTTGATTTATACATGCTGTTTTGAATCTGATTTCTTGTAAGTGTATTTTAATTGGGTCATCTCAATAAATGTTTCAAACGGAGCGCACTATAGAGTGGCCTTTGTGTTACATGTGGTCTGTGTGAGGAGCATTGGCCCAGACGGGAGTACTAGATCTAAGGAAGGAAGTCTTACATCCACTTCAGAGAGACTGGTGGGAGTTGTATAATAAGTGTGTTATTAACAGGAGTGCGGTGATCGTTCAATTCACCTGGTGGCGGTGGCACTAATTAATTTGTTTAAGAAGATTTGAGCACAGCGGTGGAATATATATTTATAAAAAACTTTTATTTTACACATTTATGTTTATTTTCTATACAACTATATAGATCAGACCAAAATGAGGAGGAAAGATGGACAGAGGGGCTGTGCTCCAAACCAGAGACAGTCCCTCCAAACCAGGGGAGCTATGGTTACTTTTCTGGTGACAAGCCAACATTTTGGATTTCCTTCCACTTTCAATGATAACAGTAAACAGGACAAATACATAGCTCCCAACTGTCCCTGATTTCGAGGGACTGTCCCTGATTTGGAGCAATGCCCCTCTGTCCTCCTCATTTGTCCTTCATTTTGGTCTGATCTATATAGATGTATATAAAATGCACTTTTAGAGATGGGAATGAGGGACACCTATCAGCAAAAGTATGCAGGCATAGGACACACACACCCCGCCACGCCCCTTAAAGGAGAATTGTACAAAAAAATAAAAGATTGGTTCAACCCAAAAGTGCTTTTTTACCACTACTCTTCCTTTATATTGGCTTTTGGAATTTACAAGCAATTTAGAAATCAGATGAAAGGTTTAGCACTGGAAAACCCCTTTTTCATAGATAAAAAGTGCATTTTTTTATACATCTATATAAATCAGACCAAAATGAGGGACAAATGAGGAGGAAAGAGGGACTTTGTTCCAAATCAGGGACAGTCCCTCGAAATCAGGGACAGTTGGGAGCTATGAGTATGTCTAGTGGGAACACAGAGAGCAATGAAAGCCTGACAGGGGTTCTAATCACTATGCACTGTATTAAAAACTAAAAACAAAGGTTTTCCTTTTAGTTATACTTTAACACTTCCCCTTTCTATATAAGAAGTCTTCTATATCCACATAGATGAATATCATTATGTAACAAAGGCATAGCTAGACTGGAGCAGTCAACAAGCCTCGGCAGGCTCCATTTTGCCGGAGCCACATTCCATTGAATCTGCACGGGGGTCCACAACAACATGGCTCCGGCAGCGCGGACACATCTAGCGCCCAGGCCCGCTATAGAGCGGAAGTGACGTTTTAGGAGGCGGCTGTCGCGGCGTGGTGACGTCTGCAGGCGGCTGCGAGCTCCGGTGTGAGAACGGCGGAAAGGTGATGGTGATAGACGGGGGGTGGAGTGGGGTTGTTGGGTTCTCTATGATTGTATAAGCTGACTGGGGTGATGCGTGTACCCGGGGGAGAGCCCGGGGGCGCCTTTATGACAATGTATATGGAGGGGGAGGAAAACACGGCCAGAGGTTGGTCTTCTCCTCCTGCAGTCTCTTCTCTGACCTGTAACAAGCATGCAGCTAGTGAAGTCAGCCTGGGGACTCGCCGATCAGCACAACAAGCAGGCCTCTAGGGGGGGATTCTGGAAATGCTGGTTGCCTGGCTGTTATGGTGATCCTCTGGGATCACAGGACTGTGGGAGTGCAGCCAGGAACCTGATGGGCTTCCTTATTCTTGGTTTGTGACCGATTTTTTTTTTTTTTTTTTTTTAGCAGAGACCTTAGAGAATAAAACGTTTTATGTTGCACTGTATTTGCGCAGCGGTCTTTTTGAAAAAAAAATTATTTTTTTAAATGCACTTTAATGAGTTTAAAAAAAAAAAAATAAACACAGTAAAGTTAGCCCAATTGTTTTGCGTAATGTGTATACTTTTTGTATAATGTGAAGGATGATGTTACGCCGAGTAAAAAAATACCTAACATGTCACGCTTTTAAAATTGCGCACGCTGGTGGAATGCCGACAAACTACGATACTTAAAAATCTCCATAGGCAACACTTTAACCACTTCAGCCCCGGACCAATTTGCAGCCAAAGGACCAGGCCCCTTTTTGCGATTCGGCACTGCGTCGCTTTAACTGACAATTGCGCGGTCGTGCGACGTGGCTCCCAAACAAAATTGGCGTCCTTTTCTTTCACCACAAATAGAGGTTTATTTTGGTGGTATTTGATCGCCCCTGCGGTTTTTATTTTTTGCGCTATAAACAAAAATAGAGCGACAATTTTGAAAAAAATGCAATATTTTTTACTTTTTGCTATAATAAATATCACAAAATATATAAAAAAAAATTCCTCAGTTTAGGCCGATACGTATTCTTCTACATATTTTTGGTAAAAAAAAAAACGCAATTAGCGATTGATTGGTTTATAGCGTTTACAAAATTTGGGGATAGTTTTATAGCATTTTTATTAATATATTTTTTTTTTTTTACTAGTAATGGCGATCAGCGATTTTTTTTTATTGTGACTGCAACATTATGGCGGACACATCGGACATTTTTTGACAAATTTTTGGGACCATTGTCATTTATGCAGCAATCAGTGCCATTTAAATGCATTGATTCCTGTGTAAATGGCAGTGAAGGGGTTAACCACTAAGGGGCGGGGAGGGGTTAAGTGTGTTTTTACTGTATGGGGGCGTGGCTTTGCATCTGACGTCACTGATCGGCTTTCCCGATGACAGGGAACAGACGATCAGTGACAGTGTCACTAGGAAGCGCGGGGAGAGGTTTGTTTACACAGACCTCTCCCCGTTCTTCAGCTCTGTGACCCGATCGCGGGACACCAGCGGCGATCGGGTCCCGTGGCCGCGGAGCTCAGGACCGGGTCGCGATCGCGCCGGCTGGGCTCTTAAAGAGACACGTACAGGTACGTGATTGTGCCCAGCCGTGCCATTCTGCCGACGTATATCGGCGTGAGGCGGTCCTTAAGCGGTTAAAAACTTTTACCGATTTACCTGTTTAGAGTTACAGAGAAGGTTTTGCACTAGAATTATTTCTCTTGCTTGAACGATCGTAGCGATACCTCACATGTGTTTTGAACTCTGTTTACATTGGCGAGCATGACGTACGTATGCATTCGCTTCTAAGCGCACATTTTCTTTTTTTTTTAACAAATCGTCCCTTTTTAATAATTTTTTTTTCTTGATCGCTTTTATTGCTGTCATAAGAAATGTAAACATCCCCTGTGACAGCAGCAGGCACGTGACAGATATTCTTATGGAGGGATCTGGGGGTCTGTAAGACCTCAAACTTCTCCTCTGCACTTGAAAGTATTTAAAACTCCCAAGATCTGCGTTTTTATTTTATTTTTTTTTATTTAATTTTTTTTTTTTTTTTTTTGAATACTTTGGATTTTTGAGGTGAAACCGAGTAGAACCAGAAGTGATGTCATGACTTCCGGGTTACCATAGCTGAGACCCGATCAAAGCCGGTTCCAGCTTTGTTAGGGTCTCTGGCCAGCCGGCCGACGTGCCAGCAGGTCGCTTGGGTCTTGGGGGTCAAGCCTTAGCCACATTGGTAGTCCTTACAAGAGAGCTGACTGTTGGCTCTAAAAAAGCGGGCAGGCATCACTCGGGTATAACCACTTGAAGCCAACGACATACCGGTAAGTGATTTGGCGGCAAGTGGTTAAATCAGATTCTGGAGTCTCCTTCCCATGCAGGAAGCAGAAGGGTCCCAGCGGAAACCCTGACCGGCCCTTTTTCCTATAAAAAAGGGGGATTAAGCCGCGCTCAAAAGCAAACACTTAAATCTAAAAGAAAAGCTGCAACAGAAACCAACAAATATCCATTTGGTGTGAGAAATCAAAAATATATGAATTGCGCTAATATAAGTGATCACTCTAAGTGCAAAATGATGTGGAAAGTCCAAAAGCTCGAAGAAGCACCTTCACCAAGAATTTCAGGAAAAGGAGAGATATGAAAGGGATCCCCAGGATGGAAGCAGGTTACAATTGTGAATGCCCTTATTGGAGACGGTGTACCCCCTTAATAGCGAGGTCTAGTGCGCAGGCAGATGTAACCCTCTGCACGGGTGGATTGGATATCCAGCTGCTCCCTTATCTCGTGTCTCCGCGGAAGTCCAAAGAATGGGAACCAAGATCTCACTCGGGACTGTCACTCGTTTGGCCAAGAAGAATTTTAAATTCCCATCAATGCAGCCTTATCAGTGTCCATCTGCAGCCTTGCCCAAAATTGCAGCAGAGCTGGATGTCCCTTTTTCCTGCACTCCACGGTCCTTTGTATATGTACGGCTGCGGGACGGGGAATGCCTCTGACTAAGGGTGCACCGAATGGAAGTTTTGATGTGGAAAAATGAAATTCAAGGTACACTTAGCCAAAACATATTTGCCATTGTGAAGCTTTCCCTCCAACCACTTTGCATATTATTTTATATATACCGTATATACTCGAGTATAAGCCGAGATTTTCAGCCCTTTTTTTAGGGCTGAAAGTCCCCTTCTCGGCTTATACTCGAGTCAGTGCGGTCTGCCTACATGAACAGCTTGTCATGTAGACAGACGGCACTGTTCAAAAGCCGCGCCGCCTCCTCCCGCCCGTCCGTGATAGGCGGACACTAATTTTCCCAGCAGCGCAGTGTTCCGCCTATCACGGATGTTCTCTCATTCTCATCTCATGGACGAGGATGAGAGAATATCCGTGATAGGCGGAACACTGCACATGACCGCTGGGAAAACCGAGTGTTCCTCCTATCACGGACGAGAAGGAGGAGGAGGCACGGCTTTCAAACCTGCAATGGCGCCTCGCGCCTCAGCGTGTACGCTGAGGCGGAGGAGGGACACCGGACACCCGAGGGACACCGCACACCGCACACCGGGCAGCGGCCCCCGAGGGACATGGGACACCGGATCGATCGGCACAGGTAGGCTGCACTGGGGACACGGGGGGGTTGTATAGGACACAGGGGACATGTAGATGGGCATTTGGTGACACACTTTTCCACTTACAGTAGCTGCTCCATTTCCCCCCCTCGGCTTATACACGGGTCATTAACTTTTCCCATTTTTTTTGTGGTAAATCAGGGGCCTCGGCTTATACTCGGGACGGCCTATACTCGAGTATATACGGTACTCTGATTCTGTACTTGCCAAATATGCTGCAGAAATCTCCCTTCACTGAGTCTGGCTGCAGCCATTTTAACTGTGGGCAGCTGAAGCTGCTGACTGTTTACTTCCTGGATTTACACACAGGCGCATCTGCAGCTCTCATTGGCCCTCTTATGATTCACCCCTTCTTTTTCCGGGCAAACTCTCAGAAGAGTGAGAGCTGTGCATGATGTCATAAGCCTAGACTTTTTACCAGACAAGAAACAGGAAGTGGGCTGTATAAGGTATTTACTGGCAGAAAAGGTTTTACAAGCCAAAGGTAAAACAAGGGCAGAAGATTTTATAGATGGAAAGATGAAAAAATAACTGACGTTCCGCTGTAGATGAATATGAATTTGTAGGCCATTATCGGCATGCTTAGTGCAAGAAAATCTAAAAGAAAACCCATCCCTTTAAAGTCTATGTATTTCTTCACACTGGTCTGTTGCGCTTCCGTTGTGGTGTTAAAAATCTTACTTGCTGAATTTTTGGTCGGTTCAAAAACCACACAAAAAATGCACCACCCTGTTTAAATGCATTGAAAATGCAGCAAGAATGCGTCAACGCACCAATGTTAAGTTTTTAATGCAGTTTAGTCACATGAGCCATGAAATTCACACTAGAAATACAGTAAAATCGCAGCAAAATCCTGTGCGTTTTCACAGCGCCCTTTTCTCCATCTACGAAAACACAATTTTCACCCAATATATTTCAGCTGCTGAAATTTTGCTGCATCTCTACCTCTGCAATTTATGGTTGGCTGTCCGCAGGGATGGTGCAGGCGGGTTTGGAGCTCCTCCCTAATTTCCATCAGAGACGGGTATCAGGTTTACATGAAAAGAGGACCAGTCAAGGGAGCAATAGAAGCGAAAGAAAGGACCCTCTGTTTAGGGCCTACATAGTAGCAACTTTAGACGTCAAATGCATGATTTTTTTTTTTAATTTATTGGCAAGAATAAGAAAATAATAAAATCTAGTAAGACAACAGAGCATTGTGTGTGTGTGTGTATGTATGTATGTATGTATGTATGTATGTGTGTGTGTGTGTGTACAAAATAATCATAAAGATTTTGACCCAGTACAGTCAACATTCCATAACCATTGCAAGACAAAATGTTTTAACTCGTCCTGTGCATGAGTGCGGTGGACTAGGGATGACTTTATAGATATACTCCTCCTATGGCACTATCGGGGATAGGTAACAGACCTTGCTACCCTCTAACCTATGGGGTAGTCTGAAAAGCAACTGCAAGAGAAAAAAAAAAAAAAAAAATAGAGGGAGCACCGGCCAAGTGCATTGTCCCATGGATATCATGATATAAAATATACTTGCAGACAATGGAAGTAAACAGCACGTCAAGTGACTAGCTCGTGGCACAGTAGTGGGATCGACTCAGAGCATTCCAGTGGCAAAGGGACGCTGTCCAGGATCAAAAAATGGCTAACGTGTTTTGAGGGTAAACGCTTTTCTTCAGAGCTAAATGGTTGGATCCATCTTCTCGCCGAAACGCAAAACCTAAAATTTGGAATGCAGCGAGACCACAGTTTAATAGAACACTGGTCTCGCTGCATTCTGATTTTATGTTTTGTGCTCTGCAATATATATATATATATATATATTTTATTTATTTATTTATTTTTTTTCCAGCAAGAGGACAGGGGGGTTTGCCGCTCTACACTCTAGCAATGGGCATTCTGTGGTCACTAAGCTACGGTCACATGATCTTGAAACTACTTCCCCCCCACCCCCTGCAAGAAGTATATGAAGTGGGATGGATGGATGGATTCTACTCATTTTGGCTCTGACGAAGAGGGTTTACCCTCGAAACAGATTAGCCATTGTTTGATCCTGGACAGCGTCCCTTTGGCGTTGCGGGACACTCTGGGTCAATCCTACCACTGTGCCACAAGCTATTGGCTTGATGTGATTTCTTCAAGCACATGAAATGATTGTTCAATAGATGGCCATTCTATTGTCCATGTATCCTGAGCCCTGCAGGAAATGTATGTTCAGTGGGGGGATTTTACTATGCAGCTGTGCATAGTAACCAATCCGCTTTGAACTAAAGCTTGTTTAGTTAGGATGGGTTCCCCGCATCCAATTCTCTTAACATGTGAATGTGACCGGCTATCGGGATATGCGGGGAAGCCCGATTTCAGTTGGGACTTCAGGCCTGATTCCCACCTGAACCGGTGAACAGACATGCACCAGACCCCAGGCACAAACCAGTGGCCGCACATAGGTGAGCTAAAGTCCACAGAACTGTGCTTCAATGGTCCGGCACCTTCTCTATGGCTTTTTCCCAATTCTGGTTGGCTGGTGCAGGCATGATGTCACTTCCGTGTATGCGTAGGAGTACAGTCATCCCAAAACACAGGCACTGATCCAGGAATGTAAACTGAGCTGTGCATGCATAAGTGTCAGTGTTCATGCTAGAACTTTTACAATAAAGTTGTTTTTTATTGAAGGAGAACAGAGTGCAGCCTTCTATGTGCCACTGAATAAGGGTTAGGGATGTGCCGATACTGAGAGTTTTCAAGAGTACTCGATAAAATGCTCCTGAAAACAATACTTTCTGGTGCGATTTGCATCCATACAAAATGAATGGGCTCAAACTGCACTGCTAAGAATCGCATGCAATTTGAACAGGAACGCAGTGCGATTCCTGTCGGAATCGAATGCGGTTTCCCGCACCTCTCTTGTGTGAACCCAGGCTGAAGTCACTATGATAAGTGGGGGTTCACACAGGACTGATGGGGAAACCGCATTCGATTCCGATAGGAATCGCAACACATTGCTGTTCAAATTGCATGCAATTCTTTGCAGTGTGATTTGCGCCCATTCATTTTGTATGGATGCAAAGTATCAACAAGTACGTGACCGAAAGCATCAGGACTCTTACTTGCCAATACAAGAATGGTATCAGTGCATCCCTAATATAGATACATGATGGGGCTTGTGGTTACACAAGGCATTCTGGGTAATCTAGTTCCACTTGGGAAGACGTAGTTCAGGACAGACAGAAGTGCATTTTGGCACCAATAACTAATTGGACATTTGTTCTCTCTATGCAGGATGTCTATGAACTGGAACAAAGGGGGGCCGAGCGGGAAGCGTGGCTTTGGATTCGGAGGCTTCGCTATCAATACGGGGAAGAAGGAGGAGCCGAAACTGCCGCAGTCGGCTCACAGCGCTTTCCACGGCCCACCTACCGGCAACAGTTCCCAGCTGCCCTCCTTCTACAAGATTGGATCCAAGAGGGCCAACTTTGACGAGGAAAATGCGTAAGAGACCGAACGGGTGATAACTAAAATGCAGCTCCAGGCAAAACTTTTTTTTATCCCCATTTAGTTTTTTGCCTGTATCGCTAACATTCAGATTTCACAGCACTTCCTGTCCCTAAAGAGACAGCAGAGAGTAAAAAAATCTCACAATTCGTGTAAATCCACTCAAATTACATAGTTATAAAATGTTGGATTTCTATCACTCTCTGTCCTTGGGGACTACAGCCACCATCAGAGGAAATCTTACAACAATAAAATCTCTTAAAGAGGTTGTAAAGTCGCATAACACATTACTTATATTATCTCTGTTTTTGCAAGATATAACGTGCAGAGTGTGTTTCTTCTAAATTATTATCCTAAATACCTTTTTGCACAGCATCTCTGTGCAGTAACATGATCTCCCTCTGCTCTCCATCTAAGAACAGCAGTGGGAGGGGCTGAGATTCCCCAGTGACTACACAGAGGCGCTGTGCAGAAAGGTATTTCGGATTATCATTTAAAAAAAACAACTATAATGTACTGAATATTTTGTTAAAACAGAGAGGATACAAGTACTCGTGTTATGTAATACTTCGGAAGAAAGGGGAGGGGCGGGGAGGAGATCAACACTGCAAGAAGGGAGAAGGAGAGACACTCAGAACACTGCAGGATGACGGAGACACGTAAACTGACCACGCTAATCATGGATCAGCAGCCATGATTATCATGGTCAGCACACACACAGGGGGACACAGCAACAGGCAAAATTGCACTGCAACAGCACTAAGCTACTGATCATGCTTTAAAGCATGGATCTTCAAACTACGGCCCTCCAGCTGTTGCAGAACTACACATCCCATGAGGCATTGTAAAACTGAGATTCACAGACGTGACTAGGCATAATGGGGAATTGTAGTTGCCGAACAACTGGAGGGCCATAGTTTGATGACCCCTGCTTTAAGGGAACAGGAGCATTTTATTTTTTCTTTATGGTTACAACCACTTTAAGTTTAAACTCAACCCCTCACCCCCCAAAGTTTTGCCTGGAGTTCAACTTTAACCACTTGCGGACCACCCACCTGCAATATGCTGCGGACGAGCGACCCGCACAGGCAAAGCTGCATACCTATACATCGCTTTGTATGTGCGGGCGAACAATTTGCAGTACACAGCGAATGCCTGTCTGCAAGTCCCGGCCAAGGATTCATGGCCGGGACCTGCTGATAAGCTGTGTGCATTCAACACAGGGCTTTGTACAGAGAGAACAATCTCTCTGTTTCTCATCCCTGCTTTGCAGATCTATTACTAAAAGCAGCACACATTACACATAGTTAAGCACACATTTAACCCCTTCCTTCCCTCCCAGTGTCATTAGTACAGTGACCGTGTATAGTATTGTCACTGGTGATGTCAGTGGCAGTTGATCAGCCCCCCCCCCAGCTTCAGTTAGTGTCAAACTGCAGCACTATCGCAGTCCCATTATTGATCGCTGATCACCGCCATTCGTAGTAAAGAAATAAAAAATTCCTGTGTGTGTGTGTGTGTGTGTGTGTGTGTGTGTGTGTGTGTGTGTGTGTGTGTGTATATATATAATATAATGATTCTGCATAGCCGGCCTGCACTGTAGCAGTAAAACTACACTGGGTAAGTGGCTAATAGAACATAATCTACAGTTGATCTGTTACATCTCATCCCGCAGATACTTTGATGATGAGGAGGAAGATTCCTCCAATATGGACCTGCCATACATTCCAGCAGAGAACTCCCCAACCAGACAGCAGATGTTGGCGAAGAAGGAAGAATCGGACAGTGAGGAGGACCCGCTTGAGGCCTTTATGGCAGAAGTGGAGGTGAGCTCTCTTTCTATGAGCGGTGCTTATAGCTTTATTGGGCCCTGTTTTTACATTTGTTCCATTTCTAGCTGTACATTACACCTCTCTAGCACCGATTTTATTTCACTAAGTACCATCCGTTCATAGAACTGTCAAAAAGAATGCTTCATGTCTTTGGGTTAATGCAAAAAGAAATGCGTCTTTGCTTGCTTTTTTTTTTATTTTTTTGAACACCAGCACAGGGGGTTGCCTGTAGTTTGACAGCAAACTCTGTACAGCTTGTAATAAAAGAAGTAAACAGGTTACAGGACCTTGAAGAATACTTTTAAATACTGCCTACACAATCTGCCTGAAGAGAATTTTTACAGTTTTCGTAAATCAAGTCTATCTTAAAGAGGAGTAACCATTAAAAAAAATAAATAAATGAAAGCAGCTACAAATACTTACCTGTTCCAGGGTCCAGCGATGTGGGGGATCGAAGCCCCGCTCGTCCCTCCCTCCACTCGGCGGTGCCGGCATTGTAACTGTGGGCACCCGACTGTGGCTTCACAGCCGGGCACCCGCTGCTCATGCGCGAGCGGCGCCATGCGCAGTGATTGGCCGCGCAATCATCTGGGACCTGTCATGTGTCCAAGATGATTGACAGGAGGGAGCGGGCAGAGCTGAGCCCTTCCTGCGCCGAGGGGAAGTGATGTCACCAGCCCAGGCACTGAAGGAGGCAGACTACGAGGTACCCCATAGCAACAGGCATTTAGGTGAGTTAATAAAAAAATATTTTTTTTTTTTATTTTTTTTTGTGCAATCCCACTTTAAGTCTAGGTTCACACTAAATTGCGGCTTTGAAATCGTGTGAACGGAGGCTTAGACTGAAATATGTAATTTCTAATGCAACTTAAACCCAACTCCAGCCTGAACTTCTCGTTCTAGTGACGGTGGGGTTGATTTACTAAAACTGGAGAATGCAAAATCTGTTGCAGCTCTGCATCGGCTTCCATGCTTTTTTTTTTGTCAAAGGTTAATTGAAAAAGCTGAAGTTAGAAGCTGATTGGCTACCTTGCACAGCTGCACCAGATTTTGCACTATCCAGTTTTAGCAAATCAACCACGGTGTCACTGTCTATGTTGTACTGTTGTCAGATAAAAGATGGCTGTGTCCAGCAACAGTCTGAAGGGTTTCTACTGTAGCAAAGTTGAGATGACTTGCTATGTTTCTGTCACTTTTTGTTTTGGGGGGATTTAAGGAGGCAAGCAACATTCGTTCTTCAATGTGCCCTTATAACCGCATAATATGTCCCAACTGAGGTCCGGTTGTGTGTAACAGACACCAAAAAGTAAACATACAGTGGAATAGGTCAGAATGCTTTACTGCATGTATATTAAAGAAGCAAGCTCAGCTATGCTAGCCTGTGATGTGAAATATAGTTATGTATACACTCACCGGCCACTTTATTAGGTACACCTGTTCAATTGCTTGGTAACACAAATTTCTAATCAGCCAATCACATGGCAGGAGCTTAATGCATTTAGGCATCTAGACGTGGTGAAGACGAATTGCTCAAGTTTAAACTGAGTATCAGAATTGGGAATAAAGGGGATTTAGGTGGCTTTGAAAGTGGCATGGTTGTTGGTGCCAGATGGGCTGGTCTGAGGATTTCAAAAACTGCTGATCTCTAGAGTTTACAGAGAATGGTCAGAAAAAAAGAAAATATCCAGTGAGCGGCGGTTGGAGGAAAATTGTTGATGTCGGAGGAGAACGGGCAGACTAGTTCCAGATGGTAGGCAACAGTAACTCCAATAACCACTCGTTACAACCAAGGTATGCAGAATACCATCTCTGAATGCACAACTCGGAGAACCTTGAAGCAAATGGGCTACAGCAGCAGAATACCACACCGGGTCCCACTGCTGTCAGCTAAGAACAGAAAACAGAGGCTACAATTTGCACATGCTCACCAAAATTGGACAATAGAAGATTGGAAAAAGTTGAATGGGTCCCGATTTTCAGATAGTAGGGTCAGAATTTGGCATAAACAACATGAAAGCATGGATCCATCCTACCTTGTATCAATGGTTCAGGCTGGTGGTGGTGTAATGGTGTGGGGGATATTTTCTTGGCACACTTTGGGCCCCTTAGTACCAACTGAGCATCGGTTTAAACCCCACGGCCTACCTGAGTATTGTTGCTGACCATGTCCATCCCTTCATGACTACAGTGTACCCATCTTCTGATGGCTCCTTCCAGCAGGATAATCCACCATTTCACAAAGCTCCAATCATCTCACCGCTGAACAATGAGGTCACTGGACTCCAATGGCCTCCACGCTCACCACATCTCAATCCGATAGAGCTCCTTTGGGATGTGGTGGAGCTGGAGATACGCTTCATGGATGTGCAGGTGACGAATCTGCAGCAACTGCGTAATGCTGTCATGTCACTATGGACCAAAATCTCTGAGGAATGTTTCCAACACGTTCTTGAATCTATGCCACCAAGAATGAAGGCAGTTCTGAAGGCAAAAGAGGGTTCAACCCGGTGCTAGCGAGGTGTACCTAATAAAGTGGCCCGATAAGTGTATATTGTGGCTTTATCAGAATGACAAGCGTCCTTTTTTTTTTTTTATTTTTTTTTTTATTTTAGGATCAGGCTGCCCGAGACTTGAGGAGGCTGGAGGAACGGGACAAGGAGAAGAAAAACGCCAGGTATGTAGGAGCGGTGGTATAACTGCCAATCCTGAATACACAAACAGGCCAGGCCATCATTTATTGTAGACGTGTCCCTCAAATGCAGCATGACTGGTGTGGTAGCCCTGATGCTGTTTCTTATGCTGATATTTTAGGGTTGGTTAGGCCCTGCGGCACTTCAATCATCTAAGGGCTTCAGAGATTCCTCTAGCAAAAGTTAGTGATGATATTTTACTACAGGAGCTCTTTAGCGATTAAAAGAAGCAAGCGTTACGTGGGTACTGTGGTCCCAATTGCCTACAGTCTGCTTTTTTGGGGCTTTGAGCTCCATCATGGCGTTCCTGTCTAATTCTTGCTGCTGTTTGAAATGTGAACTAAAACATGTACCTCTGCTATTAAGTACCTTATTTTGTCAAAAATGTATCTTCAATAAAAACCCATTGGAAAATAAACCTGAATTAAAAGAAATGGGCAGTCAGTGGAGTTTGCTAGTGGAGTATATTTTAAAAAGTAAATGTGCTTCAGCTGCCAGACTTCCACACAACCCCAGTGCAATGCGAACCAAGAGAACAAGCCAGCCAATGTATTTTATTGTTAAAGCGGTGTTCCGCCCAAAAAAAAAAATGAAATGCCAGCAGCTACACATACTGCAGCTGCTGGCTTTTAACAATGGGACACTTACCTGTCCTGGAGTCCAGCGATGTCGGCACCGCAGCTGATGTTTCCATCAGCTGTCATTGTCATGTTTCTATCAGCGCCATTGCGGGTAAGGGTACCCAGCAGTGTAGCCTTACGGCTTCACTCCAGGGACCCTACTGCGCATGCGTGAGGCCCCACTCCTCTCTCCTACTGGCCTGACGACAGGGAGAGGAGGAGGGAGCCTCGCGGTGTTGTCATGGGCTGCGGCCCGGACTCCCGGAAGTGGTAACAGGATACCTAAGACAGGTATCCTATCCCCCCTCCCCTCGAAAGGTGCTAATTGTGTCACCGGAGGGGGAGAGAAGACAAATGAGCGGAAGTTCCACTCTTGGGTGGAACTCCGCTTTAAAGTGAACTCCACAAAGCATTGTTGGCTTCTATACCAGCACACAGATCCAGTGCAGTGTGAACAGAAAAAGGCAACTGGTGGACTTTCTCTTTTTTTTTTTCTTTTTGTGAATTCCACCAAACACTGTTGGCTAGTAAATCGCCACACAACTTCAGTGTATTCTGAGATGTATAGCAGTGAAAGTGAAAACTCCTTCCTGCTTTATGGAGACCTCCGTGACCTTAACCGTTGGAAGACAGAAATAAAAAAAAAAAATAATAATTTAAAACCTTATGTATGGCACCTCTACTTGGCAGAGTAGAGCGGAGCTAAGCAAGTCTGTCAGGAAGGGGAAAAAAAAAAACATTGCTTATTTGAACCATTCTGTGGCTGGGTCCACACAAAGCATGGCTGGCCATCACTCCTAGTGGTAGAAGGGCAAACGCAGATAAACTGTTTGGGCTATCTAAGGCAGGACAAAGACGGCGCAAATTTCTTTCCTGCAACCACAAGTTGCAGGAAAGCAATTTGCACTATTCCCCCATCAACACAAACGGTGCTGACAGAGGAATCACTCCTGCCGAAGAATTGGTTGGGGGGGGGGAGCCGTCCCCTCCAGAGGAAGACAATGATTATTGCTAGCAGCCGCTAACAATCTCACAAGTGAAGCTTGTGGTACCCAAGTTGTTCGATCAACTTAGTACATTCAGCCTACCCGCACACAAATCTCGGTGGATTCAGCAGCATTTGAACTGTCAGTGGGTGGCCTAAGTGTAGAAGCTTCAGGAAGTAATTTCTATTTAAGCTGGCCATACACCTATAGATTATCTGCAGATTTTCTATGGTTTAGATGGAAAAAGTGCAACAGATTTCTCCATGTTCGCTAAACTGTGTGGATGGAGGAATCTCCCACTTTTTCCATCTAACCATAGAAAATCTGCAGACAATCTATAGGTGTATGGCCAGCTTTAGAGATCTTAATAGCACTGCCATTTTGAAAGATTTCTGTAAGTGATGGAGCAGTAGGGCGGAGCCAGGAACTATTAGAAACAAATTACCTTTAACACGTTTGTGGGGAAACTGATGGATGAATCGACTTATCAGCAGAAACATCAGTTTCGGTGAAAGTGGCCAATCGGCGATTTATACTCAGGTTGCTGGAAGGGGAAGCACGCGCGTTTTACACGCTAATTTATTCAGAAAGCAATTTGTGTTCTTGTCGCAGCAAAACCATGACGACTCCTATTCGGCTCAGGCTACCACCTCCAAGCATGCATGTGCATAACTGTTTTCTGTGCTTGGCACATGTACTATGAATGCAGACACTGGAGAGCCACAGACAGCTGCATGCATGGTTCTGGCTCAGACAATTTGGGATTTACACTACACCACCACCCCCCCCCCCCCCCTTTTTCTGGTGCACGCACTTCTGCCATACACTTATATACTACTATACAGACACTGCATTAAACATTTAGGCTGTTACAAGACTGAGTATGTGGACTGAGTGCAGGGAAGTTTGTTTCTCCTCTTGTTTCTTGCAGGGGTATCAGGGACGACATTGAGGAAGAAGATGACCAGGTAAGTTTGTAGTTTTTGTTTCATCCAAAGTAGATATTTGGCCTCTGATTGCAACAGAGAAAGATGCACAGCTTGTCTGTGTTAGCAATATACGTGTGAGCTCTTCAATCAACCTATAAATGTGATCAGCTTGATGTAAACAATGCTATAGTTCTGTTAATATTTTTCTTTGTATACATACAAGGCAGCAGATATATATATAAAAAAAAAAAAATATATATATATATATATATATATACATACACACACACACACACACACACACACACACACACACACACACACACACACACACACACACACACACACACACACACACACACACACACACACACACACACACACACACACACATATATATATATATATATATATATATATATATATATATATATAAAATTACACATGATGCACTTCGTGTTTAGTAGTACAGCAGTTGTACAGTACCTTACTACTAAGTAGTCACAAGAGGTTTTTGAGCTTATCGGCTCAAATGCTTTTGCTGGCAGCAATGCCATATGAACTATCTGATATTCAGAAAGCCACTTAGTGGGAAAATCAACAAGTTTCTTTACAAAATACCATTTTTAAAACTATTGCAGCACAACCATACTACAACAAGAAAGTTGAACCTGATATTGCTTTGAGGTAGTCTCTAAAATAGACACTTTTTGCTCCACCTCTTTATGTAATTTAAATTATGTGAAAGACAATGCTTTGAATAAACAAGTCGCTTGGAGCTCCCCATTGTATTTAGAACATGCTTTAAAGCTCAGCTCCCGGCAATTAAACTTATCCCTTGGTCGCACTGCAAGGGTTAATCGCTTGTTTAGGTCTAGCAGAACAAAGAAAGAATTGCCTACCTGATTCTTCGCTCCTCCCTGCTGGTAGATGAGGCCCCACAGTGTCTTCTCCCCCATGCTAGGGTGGTCTTGGATTCTGATGTCCTCAAGAACAAAGCGGGTCCTTAACCCTGATTTGGACGTGATTATGCTGTGGAAGGAGTCATCTGCTGGTGGAGCAGAGCATCAAATAAGTAAAATAGTTTCTCCTCTCCCTCAGACAAACTGAACACAGCCCCACTGCAAAGGCTCCTTTTTAAATTTTACCTGGAGATGGGCTTTAAACCTTTCGCTGCCAGGTCTGTACATTGTACGGAGTGGGAGGAGGAGGGACTCCTGTCTGTCAGGTGGATGCATTCGTTCGGCTGCACTTACTCCCGATTGGCGGCAAACCCTCGGCATGGTGGGTGGAGGGGAGGGGGGAGGAGCAGACATGTGTCCACTCTCCACCGCGTATTGCTGTGACCCAGGGGGGGAACTTGTATGACGTCACTTCTGGGTCAGCCTCTTATTGACCTTGCATGTCTCATTAAAAAGTTAAGCACCCAAGCACATAAAAATCCCCCCCCCCCCCCATCACTTATACAAACGTAAGCTTTGGGGGGGGCACCTACATGTGCAAACGTTGATTGCAAACGTTGATTATGCTGTGGAAGGAGTCATCTGCTGGTGGAGCAGAGCATCAAATAAGTAAAATAGTTTCTCCTCTCCCTCAGACATGAGGGAGAGGAGAAGAAGAGCAATAATTGTAGCACAAGATCACCTCCGTAACACTAAACTGATGACCTATAGCAGTGATGGTGAACCTTGGCACCCCAGATGTTTTGGAACTACATTTTCCATGATTCTTATGCACTCTAGTTGGGCATCATGGCAAATGTAGTTCCGAAACATCTGGGGTGCCAAGGTTCACCATCACTGGACTATAGGGTACTGAAGTTTGTCGCCTTTTCCCAGACCTTTGCGGTAATATCAAGTGACAAAAAATTGGAACTCCCACTATTTTATACTCTGGGGCAGTGGTTCTCAACTCCTGTCCTCAGGACCCACTAACGGGCCAGGTTTGCAAGATAACTGAAATACATGACAGGTGATCTCATTTGCTGCTCAGAGATTGCAGTATTCTAGTCTGCATTTCCCCAAGGTAATACTTAAAATCTGGCCTGTTAGTGGGTCCTGAGGACAGGAAGTGAGAACCACTGATCTAGGGTGTCTGCTTTCAGAAAATATATAATGTTTGGGGGTTTTATGTTATCTTCATGGCTAAAATTATTTTTAAACGTGCAAAAAATGGCTCTGGCAGCCAAAGGATTAAAGAATGCAGTATGGTTATGGTAGGTGTTTAGAGTCCGGCAAGTATGATTTTAATATTTGTCTGCTCCCCTATTTTATTCGTGTTTTTTCTTTTTTTTTTCTTAACCTGCAGGAAGCGTACTTCCGGTACATGGCTGAGAACCCAACCGCCGGGCTTATCCCAGAGGAAGAGGAGGACAACCTTGAGTATGATAGTGATGGAAACCCCATGGCTGGCACCACCAAGCGTGTCATTGATCCTCTTCCCCCTATGGATCATTCCGAGGTAAGAATAGGATGCCTATGCTTCGCTCCTCTCCAGTGTTCATATCTTCAATTATTTGACCTGTGGATGTTGGTCTTGTCTTTGCAGATAGAGTATGCACCTTTTGAGAAGAATTTCTTTGAAGAACATGAGGAGATTACGGCTCTGACCCCCCAGCAGGTTTTAGAGCTGAGGCACAAGTTGAACTTGCGGGTGAGGATAAAAGATGTGGAGAATGTGTGTATTTTTCATAAATACGGAAAACTCGGTATCGTAAACATTTCCTCTTGATGAACGCAGGTCTCTGGAGCCGCTCCGCCACGTCCAGCCAGCAGCTTTGCTCACTTTGGATTTGATGAACAGCTCATGCACCAGATTAGGAAGTCTGAATACACCCAACCCACACCCATCCAGTGCCAGGTGAGTCCAGCAGAACCTTTTTGCCAATACAGACAGATTAGAGCATTCGTAAACAAGCATGCAATACAAAACTGAACTTTTTTTTTCTCATTTCCGATATTTTTATCAGTTATTATTCAGGATTTATATAATGAGCAGGGCACTCTGATTCCTCTTGTACCCAGTTGTATTAAAACTGTAATGTATTCATTTTGTATAGCGCTGCACAAACTGTTGGCGCTATACAAATCCTGTATAAAAATAATATAGTGCCAACAGTTTGTACCCGTTTTTAGAACATTTAGTACTTCATTTTCCCATCGCACGCGTTCCTGGAAGCGCTCTCGGATTTGGGTGCTGCAGCAACAACCAGCTGGATACTGGTTCAAGATATTTGCCTGCACACCATGGAACGACACAAATAGCGTCCAAGCGTGTAATTTATTGCATGATCGCAACACAAGGATAGTGCAACCTTTCGGAGCCACGCAGGGCCCCTTCGCCAGGCATGTTTTACAACATGAGGGCAGACAGTACAGTTAGAATATTCAATACAGGAGGAATCAGGGGGCCCTGCTCACCAGAGCTTACAATCTAACAGGGAGGGACAATTGATACAAAAGGTAAAAACTGGGGGATGAGCTGATGGAGAAAATGTACAGTTGTTGGGTGTGGGCAGAATAGGCTTCTCGGAAGAAAAGAGTTTTCAGGGATAGCCTAAAAGTAGACAAAATCTGAGATAGTTGGACAGATTGGGGTAGGGAGTTCCAAAGGATGGGCGAGGCTCGGGGGAAGTCCTGGAGGTGAACATGGGAGGAGTTAACGAGAGAGCAGGAGGTCTTGGGAGGAGTGAAGAGAATGATTTGGTTGGTATTTTGAGACTTGGTTAGTGATTTGCTGGGGGGCTGAGCTGTGGATAGCTTTGTAAGTTGTTAATCTTTTGATTTTAATTTGTTGTGGTAGGTTAGGCAATGGCTCTAGGCTCCTTCAGAAAAAAAATTAAGTCAGCAGCTACAAATACTGTAGTCACTGACTTAAAATATTAGGACCCTTACCTGTCCAGGAACCCAGCGGTGTCTTTACCCGAGACAAATTTTCAATCTGCTATTGGGTGCTGCCACCACCATCTCTAATAAGGGAAACCGGCAGTGAAGCCTTGCGGCAAACTCAGCCTGAAGTGGTGGCAAAGATACCTGTCAAAACCCAGTACCCGTTACTCCCCCTCCCCAAATATGGCAGTGGAGGGGAGGCAGATACGTGGAGCATCCCCTTTTGGGTAGAGCTTTGCTTTTAGGATAATTCAGCATGCTATCTAGTGAAGTGGAAATTCAAGTTTGAACTTAGGGTCAGTTCACACTAGTGCAATGCCAGGCCCCTTTTATTCCTGTCTTGTGTAGTTATGTTGGGGGTGATCAACAAGTCCCACACATTGTCAGATTTTGCCAATTGGATGTTCAGAGAGCTGTACGTTCTGCCATTGTTTTGTTTTAAAGCTGAGCTCCAAGCAGGAGCTTTTCCAGCTTCAAAACCAACTGCTGCTCCATCCCTTCAATAATTCAGTATGGCGCCATCATAGGCTGTAGAGGATTTTAACAAGGCCTCTTTGGCATACATTCCTTGAAATGAAAGGGAGTCCTGACTGGATGGCAGGTTTAGTACACTATGCTGCTATACCCATATGGGACAGCATAGGGTGCTTTTTGGTAAAGGTGAACTTAGATGACGTTATGATCTCCACCTCAGCCAATCGGAGGAAGTCTTTTAGTCATTGATTTAAAATACAAGGGTTCCATTTTTGTTCTTGGAACGGGAAGTCTCTGTACTGTTGCTGGAGCACAACACTGTATGCTGTAGGTAGCTGATTCTACATACAGCTTTTACAGCGCTCACAGCAGCCCCATTTCTTGGTAAAGGAATTTTTGCCAGCGTGTGCCAAACTATTTAAAGTGAAAGCAAATCTGGAGCTACCTTTTAAGTCACTTAAAGGGTTATTCTTTGAAATTCAGCCTGTCTGAATATGTCCAGTACTGTAATTTGGCACTAGAACTGCCGCCTTATTTATATATTTTTTTCTTTTTTCCTTATGTAGGGTATTCCAGTGGCACTTAGCGGACGTGACCTGATTGGCATTGCCAAAACGGGAAGTGGTAAGACGGCTGCGTTCATCTGGCCAGTGCTGGTACACATTATGGATCAGAAGGAGCTCCAGCCAGGGGATGGCCCCATTGCAGTCATTGTGTGTCCCACACGCGAGTTGTGCCAGCAGGTATTGCAGATGCAGTAGGATTCATGTTTGGTGGACCATTTGTCTAAAGTTAACAGTCTTCTCTTATTCCTTTGTGTATACAGTATTACCTCTTGGATGGACATTTATTACAATTTCCCATCCCCAAGGACAATTTCTGCCTCTTTAAAGGTTTAACCATTTCACTTGACTCGGTGCCTAATTATTATTATTTTTTTTATTCCCTGAAACTCCAGATCTTTCAACAGGAAATTCCTTTTGTACATTATAAATTCTGCATAATATAAGATCAAATCCAAAAAGGCAAGAGATTCCTGTATAATGGCGGGGGGGGGGGGGCTGGGGGACTGTGCTGGGAGCTCTGAGCTCCCACCACCAGTTTCTTCAAGAATTGTTTCAGGTAGTCAGCAGTGACACAATTCAAAAAAAAAAAAAAAATGTCTTGCATTTTTTTGACAGTTAGAATTTGAGATTTTTATATGGCTTCTGTTTTTTACAATCTGTTTTTATAATGCATACATTGAATTAATATTCATTTATTAGACTTTCAAAGGGTCCCGATCACTTGGTCCTGTGAAAGCCATTTGGCTATCACAGGCCTGACGAAGCCCATGTAACGTCTTGCGCCAGCTAAAAAGGGTAAAGGGGAACCTAAATTTGACTATACCTGCAGTGTTGAAGAGCCCCCTGTGTTAGTCTTCATACTAATGTCTATGTTCCTGTGGAGCCCCTTGGCTCTTAGACCCACTCTGTACTTTGTCCTTTTATTCAGCTGTCAGCGAGCAAAAAAAGCTTTACCTTGACAGTTGAATGTCAGGGGGGGGGGGGGGGGGGGGAGCGCGCGGGGGGGGGGCTCCAGAAGAACAACAGATTTGCAGATAGTTGGTGGCCTTGATAGTTATGTGTCTTCTTTTATATTGTCTGTTTCAGATTCACAGTGAATGTAAACGATTTGGAAAGGCCTATAACCTGCGCTCTGTGGCTGTGTACGGAGGTGGCAGCATGTGGGAACAGGCCAAGGCTCTGCAGGAAGGAGCAGAGATTGTGGTCTGCACTCCGGTGAGTCCCAGCGAGGGTCTGTGAAGCTTTACAGTGATTGTAGAACATTGACATTACAGGCTTAAGCCCCATGCATACGGGCTGAATATCGGGTGGTATCGACATTTAGCCCGTGTGTACGGCAGCCAGACCAACATCTGGCTTCTGTCGAAGGGGCGTGACCAAATAAGGTCTCCAGATCAGCATCCGATCCAATGAATGAGAGCGCTGACCAGTGTGGGCTTTCCCCCTGTCAGAGCACAATATCTTAGCGGGGAGATCGCTGTACTAATATCAGATTGTTGGTACAAGATCTCCTCTCTTCCGTTGTCTTTTGTTCAGCCCGCTGGGTTGAACAAAAGAAAACGGTTAGTGTTTACCAGGCTTTAGTGTTGCCATAAATCATATCCTGTACAATCTGAGCCTTTATATATACAGTATATGTGAAAGCATTGGCTGGGTTAATCTGAGTTTTTTATTTATTTATTTTTTAATAAAACTAAAAAAGGAACTTTGATAGGATTAACAAACAATATGACCTGCATCCTAAGAAAGACAGTAACAACTTAACTATGTTCCACATCAGTTAGTAGATACATGTCTTCTGTTTTAGGGCCGTCTTATTGACCATGTGAAGAAAAAAGCCACCAACCTGCAACGTGTCTCTTACCTTGTGTTTGATGAAGCGGATCGAATGTTTGACATGGGTTTTGGTAAGGTTACAAGTCTATAGTATCTGCAATTTTATTTTTCTGAATGAAGTATATCTAAAGACCATTTTATTTGTTTCCTTTGCATAGAGTAGATAAGGGTTAACCCCCTTAGAAGGTTCTTATTTTTCCTTTAGTGTCTGTTGTAAAACACGCACCTTTCCTTTCAGAATACCAGGTCCGATCCATCGCCAGCCATGTGAGACCAGACAGACAAAGTAAGTACCATGTGACCAGCTGTGATCAACCAGAGCGCATATTAGACACCTTGGGCAGCTTTCTCAAGTTTTTTTTGTTGTTTTTTGAAGCATGGTTCAATGTAGGGCTGAAACAACTAATCGATTATGAAATTAATCGATCAGCCGATTAGTTGGCCTACATACAGAATGCATTATTTGTTTACAAATAAGGAAATACAGTACAGTACATCATCCATACATGTCAGTAAGTGCCTGAGAACTTGTGAATGTGTGAGGAGCAATGCCTCATGGGATATGTAGTCCTGGGCAGGAAGTGAGTGATTCTAAAGCCAGAAGTTTTCTTTACCTTGCTATTGGGGCACGCTATACTGCGCTTAACGCATAGCAAAAAGCACTGTAGAAACAGATCAAAAGCAAACTGCATGGGTGTGTACCGAGCCTTATGCTGGCCACATGGATCAATTTTCAGACGAGAATATTCAAAAATCTTTGTACATTCGCTGAATGAAAGAATGTTGTTTGAAATTTTCACTTGCTTTTAACATTCTGTTTTAAAATGAATGTAATTTCTGAACGAAAACCACATACACTGTCTGAAAATTCCTTTTTCCAAGTAGTTTTCTATTATTTCAAAATTTTCCTGCCACTGTGGTTGAAAACGAACATTCATTTGACCCCACTAACGATTCAAAAATCTAACGAACGTTCTTAAAATGACATTGTTTTTGCATGGCCAGCATATAATATATTACAGTTCTGTTTTTTTTTATGAGTCTGATATTTACCAGATTCAACCTCCTAATAGTATATACAGTATATCTCTCTTCTAATATTTATATACAGTATATATCTTCTGTCTGTTATTCTCAGAGTAGATAAGATATTTTGCTATCTAACCATATAGTTGGTTATTTATATTTACCACTGCATAGAGATATTTAAGAATAAATTGCCTTTTTTTTACATATTAACTAAATTATACACCACACTTTAAGGCTATTAACCGAATAATCGAAACAATAATCGGCCAACTTATCGATTATGAAAATAATCGTTAGTTGCAGCCCTAGTTCAATGTACATCAAATACAGTCCATAAATTTGAGACATCAGTTCAGAATCTTCCTGGTTGCAAGGCTGGGTAAACAGCAGATCTATCAAGTCTGTGCTTGATCAGCTGGAGCAGACAGTAAGGGGAGATAAACCCCCTATTGTCTCCATAAAGTGTACCTGTCACCTGCCAAATGCTATCACATAGTGGGCTTGTTATTAATGTAAATTAACCCCCCCCCCCCCCCCCCCCCATCGCCTTATGTACACAAATGCAAGCACACGTGTATGTAAAGGCATTTAAAGCATCACCAGACAGCGTTGTGCTGTGGAGCAGAGCAGTGTCAATTTCAGAATTGGGTGTACAGAAATACAAATCGCTCATTTTGAATTGAACAGTGCTTTTACACCAATACCAAATCAATCATGTATCAATAATATGTACCCATACATATATCTTTAACAAACAAAACGAAATAGTGTCCATGCTATTTTCAAAAATGCTTATGATGTGTTCATATTTCATCCACAAAGTGCTGTGCTTTTAAAATGCTATCCAGTATATTGATCTTCAGTATGTCACCACCACCAGCAATACAGAGAACTCTCAGGCCCCTTTAATTAGAGTGGGTCGCAATGCTCTTCATCCCCTCCAGGGGTTCCTCATACATGAATCAGACTAGGTATTCACCCTCCAGTTCATCAAACAACCAGGGAAAAAAGAAAAGCTCCAATAATGTAAAACCTTACTATTTTTTTATTAAAAAATACACCACAATAAAACTACAGGCTTAACTGCTTACATTACATAGTGCAATCATCCTTGCACTCTGCATTACACACAATGGGGATGCATGATAAGCAGGTAACCATATCTATGCTCCTTGCTGGTCACACACATTACATTCTAATTGTTGGATCTTATGAGGGGTTTCCAGCCACTATATAGTGCAGAGGTCTGCCTCGTTGGATACATATTAAGTGGATTGTTTTCGAATTTCCTTATCCCACATAGTTCATCTAAAGCAGGTTATGCACTCATCTTGTAATGTGTGAACATATGGATGGATATTAGACTAAGGATGTTTTGTGAATATAGTGGCCAACCATTGATCACGGTCTGGGGATCACTGATCCAATGCAAAGCTAGCTGTTCCTAAACTCTTCATTTCCTTGTCACAGCTCTCCTGTTTAGTGCCACTTTCCGGAAAAAGATTGAAAGATTAGCCAGAGATATTCTGATTGATCCCATCCGCATTGTTCAGGGAGATATCGGAGAGGTGAGCTTGGTGTCTTCTCTTGTGTGTGTCAGTTCAATGTGGTAAATGAACATGAACAATCCCCTTTTTTTTATTTTTTTTTATTTTACCAATATAACCGTTTATTTTCCTACATCAGGCCAATGAAGACATCACTCAGGTGGTTGAGATTCTCCCAAACGGACCAGAGAAGTGGAGCTGGATGAGCCGCAGACTGGTAGAGTTCACATCTACAGGAAGCGTCCTTGTTTTTGTCACCAAGAAGGCCAACGCTGAAGAGCTGGCCAGCAACCTACGCTTAGAGGACCATTCTTTGGGCCTTCTTCATGGAGATATGGACCAGAGCGAGAGGAACAAAGTCATCACCGACTTCAAAAAGAAGGCCATCCCTGTTTTGGTAGCTACAGATGTTGCTGGTGAGGACCTCAATGATAGACTTTTTGATAGACTAAAGAATGCTAGACTGCTGAACATACCAGCAGTTTATACTTGACATACTTCATGGATAACTCAGTGAAAAAGTGTGCAAGCCCACGAGCAAACGTAATGGAATTTTTCAGTGGCTTTGACTGTTTTTGAAGAGTGAGGAAAATCCTATATTTAATAGGGACTACCAAGTGTAGAATGCACATGCATGTATAATGCTGGTAATGGCTAAGATGAGCTTAACCCTTTGCTAAACCTGACCTGTTTGACCTCGAAGCAAACCTGTCACTTTACTTCCCTATACTAATTTAAGGCAAATTAAGAGTTTAATGGCATGTCTCCCTCCTTCTCCCACCCTTTGCCAGATCGCACTCTGTAAAAGTTCTAATACCTCCAGGTATAGGGAAGCATGTGGCCCTCTTCTTCCCTTCCCTAATTGCAGTGCCTAAAGAGGAGCTCCAGGCTCCCCCGTAAAAATTAAGTCAGCAGCTAATACTGTAGCTGATGACTTTTAATGTAAGGACAATTGCCTCTCCAGGCATCCAGCGGTGTCCCCACCTGAGCCGATTCTTCAATCTGTTTCAGGTGCAGGCGCTGGCACCTCAAGTAAGGGAAACAGGCAGCGAAGCCTTGTGGCGTCACAGCTGGTTTCCTACTGCGCATGTGCGAAGCCCCGCCTTGTAAATGGTCTCGTAGTCTTCTGGGACATGTGACGTGTCCCAGAATAGTTGCAGGGGAAGGAGGGGCGCTGAACTTCCGTCTCAGATTGCCATGCTGATCTGAGTCGAAAGTAAAGTGGGAGCAGGTACCGGTCAAGACCAGGTATCCACTAAACCCCATGACAGGTGTGGCAGTGGAGGGGAGCAGAGAATGCAAATAAGCGGAACTGCCCCTTTTGGGTGACGTTCTGCTTTAATGGTTGTGCAGCCAATCACTGGGCCTAGGCACCATCACATGAGCATGGGGGAGCTTTTGCATTTCTACTCCTCACTCGGACTAGTAAATGAAGAAGGGCAGGGCAAGTCAATATCCGCATTGGAGGTGGACAACCAATGGAACCTTTTGACTGTTATACTCCTTCTACCACTAACTTCACTAAAGCTCATCTACCAAGCCTAATTCTAAGGTTCTTCTCCTGTGAAACATAGCTTACCCCCTGCTACCCCTTCCCCGAACATAACCTGCCCATTCTAATCCTAACAGTGGGATTAACCCTAAACTAGTCTGAGGTGAAACAGCCATGGAACATGACAAAAAAAGACACCCCCGGTATAGTGAATGCTTACTCAAATTCCACCATACCTTTTTATGTATTTTTCTAGCACAGTTTTATATTGGGTTGCAGTCTTCAATTTCATTCATGTTGGTCATCAGATTGTCAAACTTCTTCTTTTCCTGTTTATAGCCCGAGGCTTGGACATTCCATCAATCAAGACCGTGATCAACTATGACGTGGCGCGAGATATTGACACACACACGCACCGTATTGGTCGTACGGGCAGAGCGGGAGAGAAGGGTGTGGCTTATACTTTGTTGACTCCAAAAGACAGCAATTTTGCTGGGGACTTGGTGAGGAATCTGGAAGGAGCAAACCAGTATGTGTCTAAGGAGCTTCTGGACCTGGCTATGCAGGTAATTCACACTAGCCACGTCTGAGTACCTTCAGAATGATTGGTCAGATCATGCATCTTTTTTTCTTCTTTTTTTTTTTTTCTGTATTTGATGACTTGTCCGTTTTTTATTTTGCTACACAGAATGCTTGGTTTCGCAAGTCCCGCTTTAAGGCTGGAAAAGGCAAGAAGCTAAACGTAGGTGGAGGAGGCCTGGGCTATAGAGAGCGCCCAGGACTTGGAGCAGACACTTCGGTAAGTGACAATTGATCTTCATACTTCAGCCACCAGTAGACCTCCAATCTTCATTCTTCAGCCACCAGTAGACCTCCAATCTTCATTCTTCAGCCACCAGTAGACCTCCTCCTGACCCAAAGTGGCTTCTAGAAGTCGTATAACTCCCATCCTTTTCTGAGGCCCCAAAGGTTCTTATGCAGGCCATTGGCTATATCTGTGTAGTAAAAATCTCAAATCTTTTGTAGGAACGCAACATGTCTGGGAATGTGATGAGCAACTACGAAGCCTTCAAACCCACAGGCGGGGCGATGGGTGACAGATTGTCTGCCATGAAGGCTGCTTTTCAGGTAAGCGATGGAATGTTTACACTGCAATGTACATTATGTCAACTGTTTATGACTTTATAACGACTGCTATTCCTCATCTTATTTCCAGTCTCAGTACAAAAATCATTTTGTTGCTGCTAGTCTGAACACTCAGAAAACGGGGACATCTACAGTCAACTCTGGTGCATGGACAAGTGCTGGTAGTTTAAGTTCCGTACCCAGCGCCACATCACACAGTTTAGTACTCGCAGAGGAGTCGGCTCCACCCCCTCCTAGATCCATGCCTGGCTTTACCAGCAGTGGAACACTAAGCAGTATTCCCAGTACTTATGCTCCTGTGATTGCTCCCAGTTTTCCCGCCTCCAGCCAATACAGTGCCAAAGAAAGCAGCAGTGGCAGCAGAGAGGGAAGCGCAAACCGAGACAGAGATAGGTACAGCGATGGAAAAGGGAGACACGGGGAAGGACATCGCCATAGCGACAGAGAGGGCCACCGCCATGGAGACGGACACCGACATTCCAGCGGCGGGAGACATGGGGATGGTCGTAATGGAGATGGCAGAAGAGATGGCGACAGTCGGAGGGAGGGCTCACGAGAGGCCGATGGACGTAGGGAAAGCTCCCGTGACAGGGATGAGAGCCGACGAGACAGCCATGGAGAAAGTCGAAAAGAAGGAAGCGTTCATGAAGGCAAAAGAGAGGGCTCCCGGGAGAGCGACAGTCGCAGGGAATTGAAGGATGAGGGCGAAAGTCGAAAAGAATCGAAAAGCGAAAGTTTTGCAGTTCCAGATCCTCCAAAGCGGAAAAAGAGCAGATGGGACAGTTAACTTCCCAGAAAATGTAGCGAAGGGGTACAGCATTTGTCACAAACGTAGTTTGCTTCTGGGGAGGTTGGGTGAAAGGTTGGTGAGATTTATATACTGACCTGGATTTGCAACACGTTGGGAAAAGGCTATGCCCTAACAATCTCCAGAGTATTTTTGGTGTCCGTATGCTACTGTGTAGAGCAGCTACTACCATGTTGTACTCCTCACTCTGTGTGTGACATACGCAAGACAAGAGTCCTTCCATCCAGAAACCCATCATCTCCGACCTGTGTGTGTTTAGGATATGTCTCTGTACGGAGCACCGTTTTCTGATTTTATTATTCCGTATGTTCGTTTTTTTTTTTTTTTTTTTTTTTTTTTTTTTCTGTGTATCAAGTTGTTCTCATTTCACAAACCGTGAATAAAAGAACATGAGTTTTGTTTTCAATGGTACTTGTTTTGCCTTATGATTTGACTAAGACTGAGCAGATGGTAATAATGAAGGCAGATCCTGCCATGCCCGGAAAAATATCTTGGTCAGACAAATTAGCTTCCACTGTATATGGTTTACCAGAATGGGGTGGGTGTTTATTTATTTATTTTTTTGTTTGTTTGCTTTTTCTTCTCTCAACAAAGGTGATATTTCACTGGAAAAGTATTTGGTTACAGAGCTCACTAGCTAAAGCTTAAACTATGCACACAGCGCAATGATTTTAGTTCCCATAATACCATACGACCTGTCCTGTGACGTGTGGTATCCTTTTCCATGGCAGTGGACAGTCCACAATGATACACAGAAGGGACACAGTGGTACAACAGTTAGGATTTCTGGCCAGGTTATGGGTGTTGGACATGAGCAGACCTCTCTTTCACAGGCGCCATTTAATGCCTAGTAAAGATTTCATCCCCAAACTATCAAATAAAAAAAAACCGCTTGTCCCTTTTTAAAGAGCAGCTCCAGTCATGTTTATAAAAATTCAAAGTCAGCAGCTGCAAAAACTGTAGCTGCTGACTTTTAATAAACACACTGGCCTGTCCCAGGATCCAGCACTGTGCTCACCCGAGCCGTTTTCTCCATCACTCTTCAGTCCCCAGCTCCAGCATCTTAAAGTAGAATTATGGGCAAAACTTTTTTTTATATTAAATAGAGTAAGGAAGGGTTATAACCCCTGTCAGTTTTTTTTTTTTCTTTTTTTTTTGCCATCTCTGCCCCATTGCAAAGATTTCCCTCCACTTCCAGTCCGGTAGCCAAACAGGAAGTGATATGAAATCCCTGCAAATTAAGGGCATTTCTTTGGGACCCCCAGCTCACCAGAAATGGTGTCCCCATTGGAAGATTTCCCCTCTTACTTTTCTGGGGACAACCCAAAATATGGGGTTTTCTTTTAATTTCATGATAATGGTAAACAGGACAAATGGAGAGAGTGACTCCCTAATGGGGGCACAGACAGCAATAAAAGCTGACAGGGATTCTAATCCATCTCCATTCTATCCAAAGCCCAAAAAAAAAGTTATGCCTTTTTGTTATACTTTTAACTGTGGGCACCTGGCTGTGACAGCTTGGGGCTATGCAGCCAGGTGCATGCATGCGGCGCATTGTGAATGGTCCCGCAGTCTACTGGGACCAGTGACGTGTCCCAGAAGACTGAGGGTACACCCCCCCCCCCCCCCCCAAAAAAAAGTGCCCTTCCCTAAAGAGGAGCCAACACGTGATTCTTTTCCAAGTTCATTTTTTTTTTTTCTTTTAAAATCCTGTACTTTTGTGTGTTGGGGTTTTTTTATTTTTTTTTTTTTTTTTTTTTTATATTGTGGAGTTTTTCCTTTTTTTTTATTTTTTTTTTTTTATTTTTTTTTTTTTTTTGCCTTTGTGTGCTAATTTTAGTTATTATCCAGAATCTCCCTTCGCCTCATTCCTGCGCTTCCTGCTACCATTGTAAGGTGTTTTTGCAGTAAATCAAAAAAAAAAAATCCATTCTCTTAGGTGAACTTAAAAGAGAAGTATGGGGTATGGCTTTTTTTCAGAATTGTACTTTTACCTAGGTGGATGCAACATCGGACCCCTGGCGCCTCTAACACTGAGAACTGAGCGATCAAACACCGCCTATTGCTCGGTTCTCACAGCTTTCTGAGCAGAGAGCCTGGTGACTGTCAGCAGGGTGGATTTGATTTGTCATGATTTTAATCATGATTTAAATCGCTAGTAAAAAAGGCTTGATTTAAATCATTTTTAAAGAGCAACTGTCATTTGTCCCGCAGAGGCTCCTCCTCTGACCCGCTGTTGACTCTCCAACAGTCCCAGTCACTTTAATGGGACAGCTGGTGATGTGGCAGTGACACAACAAGGTGAGGGACGTGGTGGCAACAGGTGAGTGGCTACCCGCTAACAGGCGCTGTCATGATGGGTCTGAAATGACAGGTGCTCTTTAAATGTAAGGACTTATTCTTGCTGGTAGTTAGAATCTTTAATATTTGCAAAAAAAATGAAGGTTTCCTATTTAGAATAATAAAGCTGTCAGGTTAGTAAAACAGCGATATCAGAACCGATTCAGTCATACAGTTTGTAGTGTACATAGATTTGCAAAACAATGAGATAAAGGAATATTCCTGAACTTTTGTTTTATCTTATGGTTAATTTCTTATTGTGTGGATGCATCAATGCAGTGCATGTTATCTCAGCTTGCAGAGCTTGGATTCATTGAATGCATTTACCAAAAAATTTTAAATATTGCAGAATATACAACCTCATGCTACATAACTAAGCTTCATTTCATGCTGAATAAATGAAATTATTAATGTATCTTAAATGGACAACTATCTTTAGATAGACTTTTACTCCAAAAGCATTTCATTAAAATTTATTTGAATTTAAATCAAAATAATCTTTTTTTTTTTTTTTTTTTTTTTTTTTTTTTTATTATCAAATCATTGATTTATATCCACCCTGACTGTCAGTCACAGCTCTACTTACTGGAGTACTAGGATGTGGAGGGGGTGGGAGCGGCCGGCTCAGGATCTCAGTGGCTCGCTGTGAGGCTGAGCCGGGTGCTGGTCCAGGCATGTGGGCGATTCCCGACCCCCATCGTCGCGATCTTGCCCGAGCCTGGACTGGCTCTGTGATGTCAGCAGATAGCGGACTTCAGCCTGGTGTCTTCTGAAAACAGGTCACAGGAATGCAAAACGGACTGCATTCCTGTGATCCAAAGGAGAAGTACAGCCAAACAAGCTTAGGCTGTACTTCTCCTTTTTAATAAGCTTCTTTAAGTCCTTAATTACATACAGGAAATACTGACCAGTAATGAGTTTCAGCCCTTTTTAAGGTTCCCCACGGTAGATAGTCTAATTGAGAAGGAAATCCACAAGGGGAACTTGGAAATGGTCAAAGATTAGAAATCCCTAACACGTAAGGGATGCTGATTATCAATGGATGGCTGTGGTGGTATCTGTGGAAAGGAGCGAAAATTTTTATCTTTTGTGCATTCACCATTTTGGTAACAGGGAAAGAGTTTGAATGCTCCTTTTTGTAATTTGTAGACCAAATTAGCCATCTTGTCTCCTGGTCAAGAAGATGTATGCTGTAAAATTTAAGCACCAGTCAGAAGACCTTTCAGAAATCGCTGCATGGCCATGAGATCAGATAGAAGACTGAATGTTGGGCACAACAGAACAATAATAGAGGAGAATGCTCAGTCTAATTCAGGCACCACTTCAGGAGTGCTCATAGTCTTGTTTCTGTATTGGAAGACCTACAGCAAATGAGAAATGTCTAAGATGATCAAGTGTTGTACATTTCAATATACAACTTGGTTATCTTAATATCTTCTTTTTTTTTTTTATGTCATGGAGGTTTATACAAAATATACTGCATCTAACATCTTTTTCAACTATGGTTGTCCTCAAATCTAAAAACGACAACTTCAATGGTCACTTCTGTAAGAAGGAGAACAAGTCGTATCATATGAATGGAAACCCACATTTATGAAAGTTGGGGCAAAGAAAAAACAGGGCTGTCACCCATGGCAACCAGATTTTGAGGTTGATTTACTAAAACTGGAGAGTGCAAAATCTGGTGCAGCTCTGCATGGTGGCCAATCGGCTTCTAACTTCAGCTTGTTCAGTTAAGCTTTGATAAGAAAACCTGGAAGCTGATTGGTTTCTATGCAGAGCTGCACCAAATTTTGCACTCTCCAGTTTTAGTAAATCTCCCCCTTTGTGCTTTGATTCTTCTACTAGTCACATCTAAAGTTATAAAAGAAAGTGTAAAGTATAAAAATTCAGGTGAGTTGACCTCCTTCCCCACCACCTCCATAGACATCAGCATACTCTGGGCTGCATCTTTTCATATGATTTCTCACAGAGCAGTTATCAATTGACGTTCTAGTAAAGAGGAGCTTTTAGTATTTTGGGTAGTGGGAAGAAAAAAAATGCATTGGGCCAGGAAGAATAAGATGACTGTCAGTCAAAGTGTAGAAAAATTGCCCAGCTAGAGTGGTCAGGGCAGCACTGGTGTTCATCTACCCTTACCTAAGGGCCCACTAACAGGCCAGGTTTTATGTATTACCTTGGGGAGATGCAGACTAGTATACTACAATCACTGAGCACAAATGTTATCACCTGTGATGTATTTCAGTTATCCTGGCCTGTTAGTGGGCATTGAGGACAAGGTTGATGATCACTGATCTAGAGCAGTGGTTCTCAACCCTGTCCTCAAGTACCCACAACAGGCCATGTTTTGGGAATTTCTCTTAGATAAAATAGCTGTCCAAAATACCAAGTCATTGACTCTGATTTAAAGCACATGTGCAAGAGAAAGAAAACCCGCAAAGATGACCTGTTGGGGGTACTTGAGGACAGGGTTGAGAACCACTGATCTAGAGGATGAATGTTTTGACTTTATTGTGTAGTTTTTCTACACCATGACATTGGAGCAGTCATTCTCTCCATGGCCACCAAAACTGGGGCATTTTTTTTTCTACCCACTGCTGTCTTTGCCTCCAGGCTTGGTGGGTGCGGAGAGGACGAATACTCCAATGTGTGGAACAAAATGCCCAACATTGGTCAAAAGGGGGTGAACGCAGTGATGTCAGTGTGTAGGAAAAGCCCAGAATGGGGCCAGAGGAATGCCCAGTGTAGGTGGTCAAGGGCAGGAATACTGTTCTGACATCAGTGTGGGAAAAAAAATGCCCAGTATTGGTGGCCATAAGGATGCCCTGATGTCACTGGAAGGAAAAATGTTCCAGTGGTCAGAAGGAGGACTGGTAAAAGAATGGATGACTGCGTTCTCTTCTGTTTGGAACAGAAGAGGTAAGGGGAAGGAAACCTGCTCCAGTGTCATTGGTCACTATAAGGCTAGCTAAAAAAAAATGGAGGGCCGCATCCTTTTCTGTTTGGGGTGGAAAGAAACCAGCTCCAGTGTCAGTGGTCGGTAACGGGCATGCTAAACAAAAGAAAAGAAGAATGGAGGACTGTGTCCTATTCCGTTTGGGGTGGAAAGAAACCTGCTCCAGTGTCAGTGGTCGGTAACAGGTCTGCTAAAGAAAAGAAGAATGGAGGACTGTGTCCTATTCCGTTTGGGGTGGAAAGAAACCTGCTCCAGTGTCAGTGGTCGGTAACAGGCCTGCTAAAGAAAAGAAGAATGGAGGACTGTGTCCTATTCCGTTTGGGGTGGAAAGAAACCTGCTCCAGTGTCAGTGGTCGGTAACAGGCCTGCTAAAGAAAAGAAGAATGGAGGACTGTGTCCTATTCCGTTTGGGGTGGAAAGAAACCTGCTCCAGTGTCAGTGGTCGGTAACAGGCCTGCTAAAGAAAAGAAGAATGGAGGACTGTGTCCTATTCCGTTTGGGGTGGAAAGAAACCTGCTCCAGTGTCAGTGGTCGGTAACAGGCCTGCTAAAGAAAAGAAGAATGGAGGACTGTGTCCTATTCCGTTTGGGGTGGAAAGAAACCTGCTCCAGTGTCAGTGGTCGGTAACAGGCCTGCTAAAGAAAAGAAGAATGGAGGGCTGCGTCTTCTTCCGTTTGGGGCAGAAGAGTTCAGTTGAAGGAAACATGCCCCAGAGTCAGTGGTCGGTATCAGGCCAGGTAAAAGAAAAATTGAGGACTACATCCCATTCTGTTTGGGGCGGAAAAGGTCAGTGGAAGGAAACATGCTCCAGGGTCAGTGGTCAGGAGGAGGCCAGCTAAAACAAATGGAGGACTGTGTCCTCTTCTGTTGGCGACAGAAGAGTTCGGTGGAAGGAAACATGTTCTCCTGTCAGTTATATTCTTTGGGAAGAACCATTGTGGAGACAGAGCTTCATTTGTTGTTGCCACCCTCCCAATATATTTAGTGGGAATGTTTCAGCAGTCTCACTATTAATATTCATTTTTTATTTATTAATCTTTTTAATTTTATTATTATTCTGTACGTTGTTTGGCTCTGCATAACTTCTTGCATACTTTCAGCTATTAAAGCCATTCAACTTTTAAAATATTCAGCTCTTTCAGCTGATGTGTGGACTTCTTCAACTTTTTTTTCTACTATTTATACTTTTTAAAATATTAAGCTTTTTAACCCTTTTTTTTTTTTTTTTAAACATTGAAGTCAATGAGAGTATGCTTAAAATCATCTTCCGCTACCAAAAGTTTCAGCTCCTTCATACTTTTACCTACAGACGCCAAACAAACTTTAAAATGTTCACAAAATATTCAGCTATATTGATAGTTTGATATCTTTTACAGTTTTTGTGAAAAAGCAGTTTAAGTTTTAGTGATCATTTCATAAAATTTAGAGCATCCAGGCTTTTGTTGTCTGTTTTGTTTCCATGGTTACCAAAGCTTCTTATACACAGTGATGGGCGGTGGGGGAGAGCACAGACACACCATGTACTGATTTTATAATAGAGGAATATGATGGGCAGTTTTGATGGGGGCAATATGATGGGCAGTTTTGATGGGGGCAATATGCTGGGGCAGTTTTGATGCTATTCAGCATTCCCACGCATTTTCTCCAGGAAATGCATTTTCTAGTATATATAAAGGTAAGTACCCCCTGGTACAAAATGGACTTTAAGGGCAAACTTTTTGAGAAAATACAAATATTTAGAAAAATAGAAAATGTATTAAGTAAAAACCCTGTCATAAGCAAACATGACAGTAATGCACAAAGTAATATACAGTATTCATGTGTAGCATATGAGCAAAACAACACAACACTTCTCCTGTAACCCGATGCGTTTTGGGATATTCAAGATAAATCCCTTCTTCAGGGTCATGGAGGAGACGATAATTGGAGGTGCTCGATACTGTTTCATGAAATAAAATATTAAACTTAGATGGTTAAAGATTGGTACCAAAAGGGTGTGGAGACACCTATCCAGGCGGGGAAGATTGTTGCCCAAGCAAAAAGCATAAATCCTCAAGACTTGAAAGATCCCCAACAACAAAGTGAGTCCTCCTAACAGAAGTGCAGGCTAGTATATAGCTGCACTTGTTGGAAAAAAAAAATCAGTCCTTGGTGGAGAAATGGCGGCATTTGTCTCACACCTTGGTAGATGGCATCCCCTCATGTCAGTGCTCGGTATCAGGCCAGTTCAAAATAAAAATGGAGGACTGCGTCCTCTTCCATTTGATGTGGAAGAGTCCAGTGGAAGGAAACGTGCTCCAGTGTAAGTGGTTGGTATCAGGCCAGATAAAAGAAAAACAAAATGCATATATATTGAGGACTCTTCCCTCGCTCGGGGTGGAAGGAAACATGCTCCAGGGTCAGTATCAGGCCAGCTAAAAAAAACATTTGAGGACTACGTCCCCTTCCGCTTGGGGCATCAGAGGTCAGTGGAAGGAAACATAACATGCTCCAGGGTCAGTGGTCGGTATCTGGCCGCTAAGAAAAAAAACCCCAGAGGACTATGGGGGTTATTTACGAAAGGCAAATCCACTACAAGTGCACTTGGAAGTGGACTCTGAATCTGAGGGGTAGATCTGAAATGAGGGGAAGCTCTGCTGATTTTATCATCCAATCAAGTGCAAGCTAAAATGTTGTTTTTTATTTTCCTTGCATGCCCCCCTCGGATCTACAGCGACTTTACTTTCTAGTGCACTTGCTGTGCAAAGTGGATTTGCCTTTAGTAAATAACCCCCAATGTCCTCTTCTGTTTGGAGCGGACTAGATCGGATTTAGGCGGGTGTAAATGGACAATGGAATCTACTCCTATAGAGCAGAGCAGCTCTCATTTATTTACTGGTATTCTTTCAGACCTGATTTTGCCTATGCTGAGATGATGCTGCAGGAGGCGCCATTTCATTAGTGTCCTCTCCTTCCTTTCCTTCAATGATCAGACTACAACATTGTAACTTTATGGCAAGCCAAAGATGAGGCTGGAGCAGGGGCTGATCTGTGTCAGATATTTGTTAACACAACCAAGCACTACAGAGGCCCCAGAATTGAATAAATAGTGACTCTGGATGGTGCTTAAACAAAGAGGTCACTGTCCTGGAGAAAACAACTGATGACGTTATTGCCAGGGGTGCTCTTTATGAGCGGTAATAAATACATAAACCAAAAAAAAAAAAAACTGCGCTGGACAGAAAATTGTGTTAAATAGTAAATATGAGCAGCAAACCACCATGTGATAAACAAAAATAGAAGTGTGGGAAAAAGAAGGTTGCGCTATAAACAATGAAAATAAATCACAAATATGTGTATACTGTGAATCATACGTGACAGTAGTCTCCAACTATTGAAAATATGTACCAACAAAAATTGTACAGAAATTACCCTCTCACACATGTATGGCTGCAAAGCAATAGAGTAAGTGGTAAAAATATATGTGTCAATACTAAACAAACATACACAATGTAACTGATATTATACAGTCCAGGGGGTGTTCAAATAAGGCTGTAAGCATAATCAGAGTGGCATCGGTGTAATAAGTGACTTTTCCAATCAAATTAGCATCCGTGATTAGGTGACTTTATCCTCTGTGGTCCCACCACCAAATGAATTGAAGGCTTACCAGCTGTAGATAAAACGTGCTCCACGAATACGTCATTTCTGTGACGAAACGCGTAGGGAGGAGCGACGTGCTGACGTCACCGCGTTCTACGCCCCAGACATTGTGTATGTTTGTTTAGTATTGACACACATGTTTTTACCACTTACTCTATTGCTTTGCAGCCATACATGTGTGAGAGGGTAATAAATACAGGACATAAAAAACATACACTATTACCAAAAGTTTTGGGACACATACATGAACTTTAATGTCATTCCACTCAATATTGAGTTGGCCCACCCTTTTGCAGCTATAACAGCTTCAACTCTTCTGGGAAGGCCGTCCACAAGGTTTAGGAGTGTGTCTATGGGAATGTTTGACCATTGGAGGTCAGGCACTGATGTTGGTCGAGAAGGCCTGGCCTGCAGTCTCCACTCAAATTCATCCCAAAGGTGTTCTATCGGGTTGAGGTCAGGACTCTGTGTAGGCCAGTCAAGTTCCTCCACCCCAAAACTCACTCATCCATGTCTTTATGGACCTTGCTTTGTGCACTGGTGTGCAGTCATGTAGGAACAGGAAGGGGTCATCCCCAAACTTTTCCCACAAAGTTGGGATCATGAAATTGTCCAAAATGTCTTGGTATGCTGACGCCTTAAGGCTCGGTTTCCACTAGTGCGACTTTTCATGCGATTTGGGACTGAAAAGTAGCATGACAAGTCGTACCCCATGATTTCCAATGAGCACCGTTCATATCTGTATGAGTTCAAAGTAGTAGCTGCAGTAGTTTGATGCTTGTGGTCCATAGATCTCAAGAATACACAGGCATTGCTTCAAGTCGCGGTAAAAAATTGTGCAACTCTGGGGACGCAATAGTGGAAACATAGCCTAAGAGTTCCCTTCCCTGGAACTAAGAGGCCAAGCCCAACCCCTGAAAAACAACCCCCACACCATAATCCCCCCTCCACCAAATGATTTGGACCAGTCCACAAAGCAAGGTCCATAAAGATATGGATGAGTGAGTTTGGGGTGGAGGAACTTGACTGGCCTGCACAGAGTCCTGACCTTGACCAAATAGAACAGCTTTGGGATGAATTTGAGTGGAGACTGCGAGCCAGGCCTTCTTGTCCAACATCAGTGCCTGACCTCCAATGGTCAAACATTCCCCTAGACACACTCCTAAACCTTGTGGACAGCCTTCCCAGAAGAGTTGAAGCTGTTATAGCTGCAAAGGAAGGGCCAACTCCATATTGAACCCTACGGACTAAGACTGGGATGCCATTAAAGTTCATGTGTGTGTAAAGGCAGGCGTCCCAATACTTTTGGTAATATAGTGTATATTTTTAAGTCCTGTATTTATTACCTCTTATAAAGACCACCCCTGGCAATAACGTCATCTGTTGTTTTCTCATAATTTAGTGTATAACTGATTGATAAATTGACATTCCTGGTAAATCCAGGCCTGATGGTGTACTCTGTGCTGTACCCCGTAGCACACAGATGTGACATTCCTGTAGTTGGATGTGTGATGAGCTGTAAATGTGCTCATCATGTAGGGATCAGACGTCGGTTGTGTGCTCTGTGTAGGGATCAGACGTCGGCTGTGTACTCTGTGTAGGGATCGGACGTCGGCTGTGTGCTCTGTGTAGGGATCGGACGTCGGCTGTGTGCTCTGTGTAGGGATCGGACGTCGGTTGTGTGCTCTGTGTAGGGATCGGACGTCGGTTGTGTGCTCTGTGTAGGGATCGGACGTCGGTTGTGTGCTCTGTGTAGGGATCGGACGTCGGTTGTGTGCTCTGTGTAGGGATCAGACGTCGGTTGTGTGCTCTGTGTAGGGATCAGACGTCGGCTGTGTGCTCTGTGTAGGGATCAGACGTCGGCTGTGTGCTCTGTGTAGGGATCAGACGTCGGCTGTGTGCTCTGTGTAGGGATCAGACGTTGGCTGTGTGCTCTGTGTAGGGATCAGATGTCGGCTGTGTGCTCTGTAAAGATATCTTGGTTTTGATCTCTTTCACAAGCATCTTTCTCCATCTGCCTGTATCTCTGTACCTTTCCCCACATCCTCTTCACCCCCTCAATCTCACTTCCTCTTTACACGCAGCCCCGCGCTTGGCACGCAGACACCATCTGAACCCGTCTCTTACCACTATAGCCAGCGGAAGTGATACTCTTATTATAGACCTTTCAGTGTTGTAATGGAGAAAACGGAACGCTGTGTTTCTCCACAATCGGGTCCCAGTACTGAATATACAGAGGGGGATGTAAAATCAATGAAGCTCGCCGCTCAATATTTGTTGGCACAGACCACATCAAGCCTCGTGGTAATATGGAAGCTACGCCATCGCTTCATACTTAAAGGATAACTCCACTTTCCTGAAAAAAAAACACACTGCACCCAAACAGAATTTTTATAATTTTGTTCCCACAAATGGAACTTTCTTTTGGCGGTATTTGATCACCTCTGCGATTTTTATTTTTTGCTAAACAAATAAAAGACCGAAAACGTAGAAAAAATAAAGTTTTCTTTTGTTTCTGTTATAAAATTTTGTAAATAAGTAAGTTTTCTCCTTCACTGATGGGCACTGATAATGCGGCACCAATGAGGTGGCACTGATATGCAGCACTGATGGGCATTAATAGGCGGCACTGATAGGCGACACTGCTGGGCACTTAAAGGCTGCACTGATGGGTACTTATGGGTGGCACTGCTGGGCACTGATATGCAGCACTGATGGGCATTAAGAGGCGGCACTGATAGGCGACACTGATGGGCACTTAAAGGCTGCACTGATGGGTACTTATTGGTGGCACTGCTGGGCACTGATATGCAGCACTGATAGATGGCATTGATAGACATCGCTGATGGCACTGGCAGACATTGGGGATGGGCACTGATTGGCAGCTGCCTGGGCACTGATTTGGCATTTCCCTGGTGGTCTAGGGTGGCATACCTGGTGGTCCAGGGTGGTGCCAATCCCTGGTGGTCCTGGGTGGGCATCCGAGGGGGGGCTGCGCTGATAAACAATCAGCATAGACACCCCCCCCTGTCAGCAGAGCAGCCGATCGGCCCTCCTCTACTCGGGTCTGTCAGACGCGAGTGAGGAAAAGCCGATCAGCGGCTCTTCCTGTTTACATCGTGATCAGCCGTGATTGGACACGGCTGATCACATGGTAAAGAGTCTCTTTCAGAGGCTCTTTACCGAGATTGTTGTATCGGTGTGTCTGACTGAGACACAGATACACCGATTCGCCCCCACAGGCGCACGAGAGCGGATTGTTTTGGGTGGACGTCATAAGACCCAGACAGAGAGCCGCGCCGCCTAGCCGTCATTTGACAGCCGACAGGCGTGAGGTGGTTAAAATCTTTCTTTTTCAAGCTGCAGCCACTGTAATTTTCTGTAAAATATAATACAATATGGCTACCTATGGATGCGCTTTGTACACCAGTTCAGTAATGTGTTTTCCTGTTTGTTTGATTGGCTCACACTGATTTTCCCAGAATTCTGCACTAAGATAACAAGTCCGGTTTTAGGCATTCTCTGCAATAGGAATTTTAGCTTTGGTGATATACTCCCCGTGGGTTAAAGTGGTTGTAAACCCACTTTGTGGACTTTTAGCCTATAGGTAAGCCTAGAATAAGGCCTACCTATAGGTAGTGGAAATATCTCCTAAACGTGCGCCGTTTAGGAGATATTACACTTGTAGTCCGCTGAAAATATCTATGGGGCATGCGCGGGGAAGAAACGAAACTTAAGGCCATTTCTTCCCTAGCCTGTGCCGCTAGTCGTGGCTCCCGCGCGCATGCACGGGCGTGACGTCACGCGGCTACGGCGAATGACAGAGCCGGAGTCCGCGGCCCAGAAGGAAGAGGGGCCAGAAGATGGACGCTGCCCACACAGGGGACGTCGCTGGATTCTTTTGCAGGTAAGTGGCACATAATGGGCTAGTATGTGATGCATACTAGCACATTATGACTTTCATTTGCAGGCTGCAGCAGCGAGCAAAAGAGGAAGTAAAACCCATCAGGGTTTACTTCCTCTTTAACCGCTTCCCGACCGCCTCATGTAAATATACGTCGGCAGAATGGCACGGCTAGGCAAAAGCACGTATATATACATGTCCCCTTTAATTGCCTAGCCGTGGGGTCGCGCGTGCGCCGCCACCAGTGCGCTAGCGACCCGGTCGGGAGCTCCGTGACTACGGCCGCGGGACCAGCGGACTCGATCGCCGCTGGTGTCCCGCGATCGGGTCACATAGCTGAAGAACAGGGAGAGGTTTGTTTACACAGACCTCTCCCTGTTCTTCAGCTCTGTGACCCGATTGCGGGACACCAGCGGCGATCGGGTCCCACGGCCACGGAGCTAAGGACCGGGTCACGAGCACGCCCCTGCCGAGTGTAATAAACGTTTGGACTATGGATTCAAGGTGTCCTTTGACATGTTCTTACTTCTTGGGGAGATTTCTTTTCAGGACAGGAAGTATTGAGAAATCTCTTCATTGAGGACATTAGAGTTGGAAAGGTTTAGACCTTCAGATAATGTGTTTTTTTTTTTTTTTTATTATTCTGGCTGTAATAAATGTTGGGATCAGTGACTGGGGATCCAGGGTGTGCTGGTGAGATATGTTCCTATCCAGTCAACCTTCTAGCTGTGCCCTGGCATGTGTGTGATGGGAATATGGGGATCTCCCCAAAAAGGACCCAGAGGGCCCAATGGAGAAGGCGAATCTCCCTATCGGGGATACAGATGACAGAGGCTCCAACCCCTTCCCTGCTGTATCCAAAATGAAGTCCAACATTTTGGTTGGAATTGGGCTTTAATGGTGGGATGTCTATGGATGTCATTTCAGTGAGGAAAGTGAATGCAGACAGTCCTGCTTAGGTATGCCTATCCTAATCATTGGTATGTGTACTGCTGTGGCCCTTTGGGCCCCTGGCAGCCTTACAGGGTAGTTGTAGTTCATCAACACTTGGATTTTTACCAAATCACACTGCCAGTTCCCTGTTCAGCAAGTCACCAAAACCAAAGGCAGGTTACATTCTGATCACCTACGTCTTGCTAGGGTCCAATTAAATAATCCATTCAATTTATATCCAGTTAGGCAGGCCCTCACATTACGAAGGTTTGGGTAAATCTAGCAGATTGTACGATCACATTGTATTGTGTATGGCTTACCAGAGCTGTTAATCAAGGGGTGGTATGTGTCCATCATAGTGCGGTGACTAAGTCCACCACAGTGCAGAGCAAGGAGACAATTACTAGTAATATGTGGACTTCTGGATCAGGGTGACAGTCTCTGAGGTCCTCCTCTACTCCAGGTACAGTCCAATACTCCACAGCCTTTCACCTCCCATGTGCAGAGAAGCGACCTGGTAGCGCTAGGGTTGCCACCTTTTCTTCAAGTCAAACCCGAACACTTTGGCGTCGCACAGCAATTTTCTTTTCATAGTATGCATAGATAAACCATGCATAGATGTTGCTATTAAATAACATTTCTAATTGTATGAAGTTAATCACAAGAGTCCCCTTTTACATCTGAATCTGCAGAGTTCCCCTTTTACGTCTGAATCTGCAGAGCTCCCCCTTTACATCTGAATCTGCAGAGTTCCCCTTTTATGTCTGAATCTGCAGAGTTCCTCTTTTACGTCTGAATCTGCAGAGTTCCCCTTTTACGTCTGAATCTGCAGAGCTCGTTTTCACTGTAAGGGGGGACTCTGCAGACTCTGATGTAAGGGAGAACTCTGGGGACTCTGACGTAAGGGATGCTCTGGTGTATGAAGAGGACTCTGATGTAAAGGGGAGCTCTGAGAACCCTGATTTACCTTAGCGTACTAACTTAGAGGCAGGAGAGAGAAGGGGGGGAGAGGGGAGACTTAGGTCTGAATAATGTGTTCGGGTCTCGGGCAGTCTGAAACCCGGACACATGATTCCAAACCCGAACTGTCCGGGTGAATCCCGAACAGGTGGCAACCCTAGGTAGCGCCTATGGCCCCTTTCACACTGGGGCGTTTTTCAGGCGGTACAGCGCTAAAAATAGCGCCTGTATACCGCCTAAAAAAATCCTGCCCCATTCACTCCAGTGTGAAAGCCGGCGGGCTTCCTGCATTAAAGCATTTTTTTTTATTTTCAATAAACTTCATTCACTTTTTTTATTTTCTCAGTTCTCTAATTGATGTGATCACGTACAGATGTAGTCTTGTTGGGAATGCTCACAGATAGAGTGGCTACGCTGAGGCTCCAGGGAGATCTCAAAAGGCAGCGTAGCCAACCCAAAGACCAGCTATTCTCAACCAATGTTTCATGGAACCCTATGGTTCCTTCAGAGGTTGCTAGGAGTTCTTTGAGCTGTGGCTGAATGACCTCCTATTTGATGGTGCCTGCATAGTTCTGGGATCAGGGCCACTTGGCAAAACCAGCAGCAAAAGACACAAATGAATGTTTTTTAGCTGTCTAAAGGTGGCGCTCTGACCATCACTGTAATGCCGCGTATACACAATCGGACATTCTGACAACGAAATCTTGGATTTGTTGGCTCAAACTTGTCTTGCATACACACAGTCGCACAAATGTTGTCGTAAATTCCGAAAGTCAAGAACGCGGTGACGTACAACACGTACGACAAGCCGAGAAAAATGAAGTTCAATAGCTCTTCTGCTTGATTCCAATCATGCGTGGAATTTTGTGCGTCGGAATTTGTTGTCGGAAAATTTGAGAACAAAAAAAAATAAAAGAACCAAAGGAAACAAAAAAAAGTCCAATGGAGCATACAGACGGTCGGAATTTCCAACAACATGCTCCCATCGAACATTTGTTGTCAGAAATTCTGATCGTGTGTACGCGGAATTAGGCTTGCATTCTTGGTACTTACAGTATGACTAAAGTAAAGGGCATTTTTCCCTTTGACCCCCAAAATATTGGTTTTGGTAAGGGTTCCCCAAGACCTGAAAATTATTTTAGGGGTTCCTCTGGGATAAAAAAATTGATTGAGAAAGGCTGCTCTAGACCAACTAGGGTTCCTACAAAAATTGCTAGACATTCCTTAAGCTGTATTCAGTGGTGGACCTCGATCTCCCATCTACACTGACCATCAATGGTAGGGCTCAATGTAGTTGATTGATGGTGCTGGAACCTTGAGGTATTGATCTGTGACAATATAATCCTCAAATACATATGTAAATATTAGCCTGGATGTCCCAGAGTGGAGCACCTGGATATCTGGTAGGCAGCTTCCAAACGCCATGGAATTACCGCAGTCTTCATGGGCAGTGAAGGCTATATATAAATCTGAGGAATTGAAGCGCCACACCAAAATGTATTGTATGAGTCCGAAATTCGTTTTTTTTTTATGCCAAACACAAATCGGATACAAAATTCCACACATTTTGGGGGCGAGACGTCTCTCCCTTTGTATAAAGATGTAATTCATAATCTGAAAACATGGGCTATATGAAATCTGGAGTCTGTATGAAATCTGAACGGTAACAAATTGTTCTAATTACATGAGGAGGCTCTGCAACATACATACAGTAGGTGCCAGATGTTCTCAATTTCCCCGGATGGCCCCAGGATTTAAAACATTTGTTCTTGTACATTTAAGTCTTCCTGCTGTTTAACACTGTTGACTGTGATTCTAATTACTGTATATCTGATGTCAGGTTCACTTTAAATCCCAACGTTTTATTACAGTCTGTGTATTGTTTGGCAAGATTTTGACTTACCTCTCTACGACTGACAATAGCATCTTGCGAACCACGGTGACACTGGTACAGGAAGTGGGGGAAAGGTCTCCAGTGGGGATACAGAGATAAAAACCTGACAAAAGTCATGACTTTTTTTTTTTCACTCTAGCCAAAACGAAAATAAAGACAATAGTGTTAGCCGGAATTGGAATTTAAAATGTTTCTCCAGTAAACATTTATTTGAGGAGACAAGAGAGTATTAAAGTACCATCATCTGGTAAGCTGCCTTTTCTCCTGATGCTGAGGGCTCTATGCCAGGTCTGCAGGCAGTTGACATCTCTATTCCAGAATGGGATTGTAGTGTGTGTGTGTGTGTGTGTGTGTGTGTGTGTGTGTGTGTGTGTGTGTGTGTGTGTGTGTGTGTGTGTGTGTGTGTGCGCTACATGATATCATTCTCCATATTACACAGCTGTCTTGTGTCTACACACAGTTTTGAGGCCCCTACAGGGACGGTGAGGTCAGCAGATTCCCAGAAAACAGAAATGGCCTTGTCATTAGCAGGGAAAACAATCAATGCAGAATAATCCCCCTGCCTATGCAGGTAAGGGGCGTCTATAGGTAAAAACAAACCGCGCAGCTCTGACCAAAGTTGAATAATGTCCTTGCTATTGGTGTAGGCCATTTACGTACCTCCTAAGGCCTGACTGGAAAACTCCCGGGACGTTGCTAATAGAGACCCAGCTGTTACTGCTCATCTCCTCCATCACAGGAGTGAGCGCTCAAATGCTGAGCTCAGAGCTACTCCATCAGGGGAGAGAAAACGCATGTGAGGGAGTTTGAATCAGAGAACGAGCTTTCTCCTTAGATGGGGAAAGTGAACAGTAACAGCTGGTCCTTTCTTAGCAACATCCCATGAGTTTTCCACTTGGACTTCATTAGTGTAGCTCCTTCTGTGTGCTACTAGGGTTAGTGTTGGTAAATGATGACTCATGGTAACAGTGTGAGTCTGTAATTAGGTCTGGTTACTGCAGGTCAGGCTAGGTGGCTTTACAGTACAGGTCTCTGGTACCTCCCCCTGGATCTAGAAGTTTGGAGAAGCTTCTGGAAGTTAGTGGGTGGAGGCCAGGAGATCCTAATCTGCATACTTAAGGAAATCTGGCCAATCCCTGGGCAGAGGCCCTGGCAGGGTGGCTGGGTCAGCCCTTAAATATAAAGTGTTAGATGATCCACTAGGGTAGTGATGGAGAACCTTGGCATCCCAGATGTTTTGGAACTACATTTCCCATGATGCTTACCTACACTGCATAGTGCATGAGCATCATGGGAAATGTAGTTCCAAAACATCTGGGATGCCAAGGTTCTCCATCACTGCACTAGGGTGACTCAAAACAGCGCCAACTAATCAAAACTAACCAAATGAATTGATCATGAAGTAAACATATGCATCAGTGAAAAAGATATATATATATATATATATATATATATATATATATATATATATATATAATGTGTGGATAATGTGAAGAAATGAAGTGCATTCCATATAAACTAGCAAATAGATGCAAAAAAGTCCAAACAAAAAATGTTTCTCCGTGAACAAACAATTGTGAGAAAGTCCTTTCAGGTGTATAAGATCATCCTAATATTCATGGACCGTAATGGTTGTAGATATCATAAACAGCATAGGCGAAAACTTTCCAATCAGACAACAGTGCAGGGTATGGTAGAAATTTCTACTCAATGGACATCGTTGACCCTATTTGCCGTATGGCAAGAGGAGTCAAATAAGGCTTAGTGGTCTCCGAGACTGGGAAAAAAAGGGGGGAGAAAACAACTGATCCTCACATCCTCTCTTAACGATGATATGTGGTTCCGATGCTGAGATCTCTTGGTAAGCAGGGTAAGGAAGGAAGGAAAATCCTCATAGCGTAAACCGTTCCAAACTGTTTATTGAATCAAACTCCAAGGTTACAGCTGCTTAAAACTTAAAAAATCCTCTCCCTGACGGGCAAGGATGGTGAGAACGGCAAGACCCCATAAGCCAGGGTTGGCGTCGGTTCCACATGGGTATATATTTTTCTCATAGCCCTTAAATATGGTGGAGTCAGGTGGAAGATGGAGTGCTGAGGAGGCTGTCGTGGCCTAGGTGAGGTCCCCTAGGTCTAGGGGGGCTTTGCCTCCTGGCTGTGCTCAGGCTGGCTTGGAAGAATCCTTTCAGCATCTGGTGTGAGAAGGAATCTGAGAGCAGCAGGAAGCAAGGAGGACAGAGTGAGTACATCAGCACACCCCGGGATTTACAAGGGGAGAGACCGCCACATGTAGCAAGCTTTCACCCTTTATCCCTTGTCCTGGGAGATCTTCAGAGCAACCGGGTGGGGTGATAGACAAGTAGGGCTGGTAGTTCCTATAGATGGTGGAGCTAGGAGCAGTTCTAAAAGAGGAGAAGGGATACTCCTGCATGCAGTTTTGCAACATTTTGTGCTATTCAAAGGGCGCTAAGAGCTCCTGGTCTGTAAGGGACTTTGCCACTAATCCAAAGTGACTGGAGGGTTCTAGCAAGGAGAGCAGTCCTCATCTGTTGTTCTTCAAGTCAAGTTGGGCCTCCCATAATCCCTACACCCTATCCAAGTTGTTTTCCCCAATAAAACGTCAAAAACAAGCCCATGGATGATTTCTTGTGTCTGGATGCAAGTTGGAAATGTGCGTCGCCTGGCTGTGCAGGAATAGGGGAGCTGGTTACCAGCAGCCCTTGTTGGGGTAGTGCTAGATTAGGTACATAAATGGCCTACATGCATAGCAAGGGCTTTATTCAACTTAAGGCTGGGTTCACACTATTGCGAAACCCGCATCCAATTCACATGACATGACCAGCGTAGAACAGATGTTCCATCCTTAGCCAATGACTGTCAGACCAACCCCATGCTCCATCCCAACCTGTACTATTAAATCCCATTATTGGAGACCACACAATAAACGGAGTCAAATCGGCAGTAGCAGCCTCTTTATTAACAAATCAACTTAAATTAACATAAACCGTAAAAAACATTTGTTAAACCAAAACCCATCAGTCACTAATCACTTTGGTCTTTGCAGGAACCCCAAACTATCGTTCAAGAATGCACTGCGGTACCTTTTTCTATACTAGGCCTCCAGCCGCAACATACTGGCTCGGAGACAACCCACTAACCGCAGTGCACCCATTAAACTATTTCAGCTAAACCAACGTTAACTGAAATACGCCAGAGGGACCCATACCACCGATGGGTCCCGAATCTTTCGTTATCCGAGGTTTCTTCATTGGCCAGCAAAGACCAACATCCGCCAGCGGCCACGACATCCTGAAGCCACAGCTCTTGGTGTGAGAACCGACCTAAAGAAAAAAAGATCCTCTGGACGCCAGGGCGGGACCACCTCACTTTAAATGCACATAGCCCCTCCTCTCCTTCAGGCTACCCCCCAATCAGGTAAGCCCTTTCATTTCTTTTCATGCCCTGTTCACCTTGTCATGCCTGCCCTCCGCTATTTTTTTTTTTTTCTTGCTCCGGGCCTCACTTGGGGGAGTGTGCCCGGCTCTCTATGGAGCCGGTTCACATATCTCCGGGGGGCGGCGGAGCGGATTGCACAGGAGTCCTGTGCATCTATGGCCAAATTCAGCCAAAAATACGGGCCTGATTTGTCCCTGAAATGGAGAACAGGGAGGCACAGGACCCCTGCTGTGAGCCGCATCCATCTTAGGTGTGAACCCAGCCTTTGTCAAAGCTGCACAGTCTGTTCTCATCTAAACATGTCCCTTATCTGCATAGGTCGTTTTTTTTGGTAAAGGTGAACTAACACTCTTAACACGGTCGGACATTCCGATCACCAAATTTTGTCCAAAACTGGTGTTGCATACACACGGTTTGCAAACAAAGTTGTCGGAAAATCGGATCATTCCAAACGAGGTGACGTACAAAACGTACGACGGGACTACGTACAGGGCAGTAGCCAATAGCTTTCGTCTCCAAATTTTTTCTGAGCGTGTGTGGCACTTTGTGCGTCAGAATTCTCTACACACGATCTAAAAAAGTCGGATTTTGTTGTCGGAAAATTTTAGATCCTGCTCTCAAATTTTTTCCGTCGGAAAATTCCGATAGAAAAAGTCCGCTAGAGCCTACACATGATCAGATTTTCCGACAACATAATCCGATCTGACTTTTTCCATCGGAATATCCGATCGTGGGTACGGGGCATTACTGTGTTTAGAAAAAAAAAAGCTGATGTATTCTGAATGTGTCTAAGCCCCCGTTCACATTGATTGAAGCTTTGAAATTGTTCGACTTTATCTGAAATTGTATGATTTCAAACCTGCATGTCAGTGCGACTTTGAAGACATCTGTGTGGCTTCATACACATATGTCTATTCAAGTCGCACCTGAAATCGCCAAAAGTAGTGCATGTACTTATTTCAAATCCATGCGGCACCGCATAGCTGACGTTGCATCGATTTGAACAGTGCGATTGCCGGCAATAGGATGGGACTTGTCATGCGATTTGACCTGTCAAATCACATGACAAGTTGCTCCAATGTAAACGGGGGCTAAAAGTGTGTAAACGGGTACATTCTGCATACAATCACAGAACACACACTATACTTCCAGATCAACTTCTCCTGTTTGGAAAAAATAAATAAATCCAAGGAGGCCTGTATGAATGGGACCTAAGACCCCATACACACTATTAGATTTTCTGCATATAATATGAGGTCAAACCTTAAGGCTGGGTTCACACTGCAAGTCGCACAGGAGCGCTGTGCGTCCCTTTTCCCCATTTCAGGGCCAAATCTATGCCTGAATTCATCCCTGAAACAGAGCCAAAGATGCACATTTCTGTGCAATGCGCTCCGCAGCCGCAATGGAGATATGTGAACCAGCTCCATAGGGAGCCAGTCACATTCTCCTGTTATGCGAATTGGATGCGGTGAAATACGCATCTAATTCGCATAGGTGTGAACCCGGCCTCATGCCCCGTACACACGGTCGGATTTTCTGACGGAAAATGTCCTATCAGACAATGTTGTCGGAAATTCCGACCGTGTGTAGGCTCCATCGGACTTTTTCCGTCGGATTTTCCAATGGACAAAGTTTTATCTCCTGTTCTCAAATTTTCCGACAACAAAGTCCTATCAGACTTTTTCCGATCGTGTGTAGCGATTTCCGACGGACAAAGTGCCACGCATGCTCAGATCACATTACAAAACCAAAGCTATTGGCTACTAGCCTCTACGTAGTCCCGTCGTAGGCAACAAACGTCACCACGTTCAGGATGATCGGATTTTCCGACAATTTTGTCCGACCGTGTGTATGCAACACCAGTGTCGGACAAAATCCGTCGGAAAAAATCCGATGGATTTTGTGGTCGGATTTTCCGACCGTGTGTACGGGGCATTAGAGTTTCAATTTAAATGCAATCAGGCAGGTCCTTGCACTACATGGTTTTGTAAATCTGAAGACAAAAATCTGCAGAAAATCTAATAGTGTGTATGGGGCTTAAGGCTGCACTCACACTATAGTATTGTGTAAGTGTGTACAAAATCACGTGACAAAACCAAACCGCAGGCCTAAATATACTCGCAATGCTCAAAGCTCAAAAAAGAGCATGAACTACTCTCGTGTGCAGCCCATTGAATTGAATCGAACGGCTTATGTATGTAAAGCAACAATGCACAAAAACACGCATATAAAACACGTAATTTTGCAGGCATTTATGAATTGTGAATTGAGAATGCAGCCTAAAGCCCCATACACACTATTAGATTTTTTTCACATTTTTGTCTTCAGATTTACCAAAACCATGTAGTGCAAGGGCCTGCCTGATTGCAAACAAATTTAAACTCTTAAGGTTTGACCTCATATTATATGGTTTTGGTAAATCTGAAGACAAAAATCTGCAGAAAATCTAATAGTGTGAATGGGGTTTAAAGCCTCGTACACACGGTACAATTGTTGGCCAAACCGAGCGTCAGATTTTTGTCAAAAGGGCGTGTGCCAGGATCTTGTCTTGCCTACTAACGGTACACAATGGTCGTGCCACAAACACGAACGTAGCGACGTACTACAAGGAATATCAGCTCTTGAGCACCACCCTTTGGGCCCCTTCTGCTAATTTTGTGTTTGGTGAGCATTGATTCCGAGCATGCGTGTTTGTACTTTTGACTTTTGTGTGACGGATTTGTGTACTGACCATACGAAAATCTGATGTCAAGCTGAAAATTTACTAGCCCGCCATCCAACATTTGTTGGCCGAAAATTGGACAACAAAGGAGCGTACTAACGGTAATATTTTAAGATAACAGTGTCAACAGACAATCCCCTGCCAACAATCGTACCGCGTGTATGAGGCTTTAGACTCAGAAGGGTGGCTGCACTGCAGCATTCAGGTGCGGCTATACTCTGTGTCTGGATGAAGCAGAGTCCTGTGCTATGGCCTCATACAATCTGGATGATTAGCTGTGTCCAGAACACATAATATGTGCATGGGACGAGCTTCTCCATCTCCAATCATTGCAGACTCTCACTGGTGGCTGCTCCTATAAGTGAGCCCTAACTCTTGGTTCACACTGCTGTGACTTCAGAGTTCAAAGTCGCATGACAAGTCGCACCCCATTGACTGCAATGGAACCGTTTTAATCGGTGTGACTGAAGTCGCTCCAACTTAGAAAAAGGTTCCTGTGCTACTTTTGGTGCGACTTTAACCGCTTCCCGACCGGCGCACGACGATGTACGTCGGCAGAATGGCACGGACAGGCATAAGGGCGTATATATAAGTCCCTTTTAAAATGCTCCCGCGCCGGTCGGGACCCCCGTGAGGCCGGTCGCGGGTCCCGCGGACTCGATCGCCGCGGGGACACCCACGATCGTCTCACGGGAAGGCTGAACGGGGAGATGCGGAAATAAACAGCATCTCCCCGTTCTGCCTAGCAACTAGTGACGCCGATCTCTGCTCCCTGTGATTGGAGCATAGATCAGCATTCACTAGCTGACAGCCACGCCCCCCCCACAGTAAGAAACACACCCCTAGGCATACTTAACCCCTACACTGCCACCCCCTGGTTAACCCCTTCACTGCCAGTGTCATTTATACAGGAATCAATGCATTTAAATAGCACTGATTGCTGTATAAATGACAATGGTCCCAAAAATGTGTCAAAAATGTCCGATGTGTCCGCCATAATGTCGCAGTCACAAAAAAAAAATCGCTGATCGCCGCCATTACTAATAAAAAATAATTATTAATAAAAATGCTATACAACTATCCCCTATCTTGTAAACGCTATAACTTCTGCGCAAACCAATCAATAATCGCTTATTGCGATTTTTTTTTTTACCAAAAATATGTAGAAGAATACGTATCGGCCTAAACTGAGGAAAAAAAAGTTTTTTTATATTTTTATTTTTGGGGGATATTTATTATAGCAAAAAATTAAAAAGAATGCGCTTTTTTTCAAAATTGTCGCTCTTTTTTGTTTATAGCGCAAAAAATAAAAACCGCAGGGGCGATCAAATACCACCAAAAGAAAGCTCTGTGGGAAAAAAATGATGTAAATTTTGTTTGGGAGCCACGTTGCACAATTGTCAGTTAAAGCGACGCAGTGCCGAATCGCAAAAAGGGGCCTGGTCCTTTGGCTGCAAACTTGCATTGACTTCTGTTAAAGAAGCAGTATGCAAGCCGCAATGAAGTCGTGCAGGGATGTTGGATTCAAAGTCACAGTATTCTGAACCCTACCTAAAGGGGAGCAGAGAGTGCAGCTCTCCCGATCAGTGATGTTTGGATCCTAGTCTGATCCGACCATGAAGCTGTCCCTGTACCGGGCGGAACAATCCCGACCCGTACATGTGGGTGCATGGCGGCGGAATGCCTCAGTCGCTTATGACTGGCGCTCTGCAGTGACAGCTTCCTGGCAGGATAGATAGATGGGTTTGGACTAGAACACATCTGAGCTCATCCCTAGTCCTGATTATAACTCAGGTGGTGATAATGAAGGCTGATCCTCCCATTCAGAGATCAGTGTGAGGAAGGACAGGATACATCATACAGCTATTCCTTCACAATGGTAAGAATCTATAATTGTGTGATAAAGTCCTCCCAATGTATGTACACCACCTGGAGGGGAGGGTTATATTCCCTACACAGGCGGAGGTACATTTAGGGCGTGTGCAGAGGGTGACACACCAGCAGGAAGGAGCGGATTTCTGTGCCCAGGAGTCACAGAATTTTAAAAGATCAAAGGCCAGGCTGCGGACAGACGCACATCTGGCGGTTCCATGTGTACGGAGACTGATGAATGGCCCTAGAAGTGAACTGGCAGCGTCCAGGACCGTCCCTGTACCATGTAATGCCCAGAAGTGTGTCTGTTTACAGCTGTACACATCAATGACAGGCTGACAGACAAACACCGGTGACTGCCAAGCACAGATAATCGCTCCATCTTGATGTGTCTGGTCCTCGGCACCCATGTGTATGAGCTCTAAGCATAGCTGATGTTTATGCAGAGATTCTGGAGTGTTGTGGTCTCCTCCATGTTTCTCTGTTCCAGGTTATTGGTCTATATCCGGGGGCTCCAAACTATGGCCCGTGGACCACATTTGGCCCCATGAAAATTATATTGGGCCCTCAGCCACTGTCTGTCCGTCCAGCTGACAGTGGTCTGCATATTGTAATATGGGGACTGGTGCATCTACTACCAGCCAGCCATGACCTTTCCCCAGTCCCCCTGATGGGCATTCCTGGATGTAAGGGGGGTGATCCTGATAAGCACCCCTGGGTGTAAGGGGGAACACCTGATAAGCACCCCTAGATGTGAGGGGGGGGGACTCTGATGGCTACTCCCTGGAGATGGGGGGGGGGGGACTGTTATGGCACTCCTGGATGTAAGGGGAGAGGACTCTGATGGCTACTCATGGATGTAAGGGGGAGGGCGCACTGATGGACACTCTTGGATGTAATGGGGAGGGCGCACTGGTGGACACTCTTGGATGTAATGGGGAGGGCGCACTGGTGGACACTCTTGGATGTAAGGGGGAGGGCGCACTGGTGGACACTCTTGGATGTAAGGGGGAGGGCGCACTGATGGACACTCTTGGATGTAAGGGGGAGGGCGCACTGATGGACACTCTTGGATCTAAGGGGGAGGGCGCACTGATGGACACTCTTGGATCTAAGGGGGAGGGCGCACTGATGGACACTCTTGGATCTAAGGGGGAGGGCGCACTGATGGACACTCTTGGATCTAAGGGGGAGGGCGCACTGATGGACACTCTTGGATCTAAGGGGGAGGGCGCACTGATGGACACTCTTGGATCTAAGGGGGAGGGCGCACTGTTGGACACTCTTTGATGTAAGGGGGAGGGCGCACTGATGGACACTCTTGGATGTAAGGGGGAGGGCGCACTGATGGACCCTCTTGGATGCAAGGGGGAGGGCGCACCGATGGACACTCTTGGAGATGTAAGGGGGAGGGCGCACTGATGGACACTCTTGGAGATGTAAGGGGGAGGGCGCACTGATGGACACTCTTGGATTTAAGGGGGGGGCGCACTGATGGACTGTCCATCAGTGCGCCCCCCCCCCTTACATCCAAGAGTGTCCATCAGTGCGCCCTCCCCCTTACATCTCCAAGAGTGTCCATCAGTGCGCCCTCCCCCTTACATCCAAGAGTGTCCATCAGTGCACCCTCCCCCCTTACATCTCCAAGAGTGTCCATCATGGACACTCTTGATGGACACTCTTGGAGATGTAAGGGGGGAGGGTGCACTGATGGACACTCTTGGATGTAAGGGGGGGGGCGCTAGAGTTGCCACCTCATCCCTTTAAACCCGAACACCTATGAATTGCACAGGTTCTGAGGCTAATTAAATGCAGATAAGGCACCAAGTGAGTTTAATTACCACCTTAATCTGCCACAGAATCTGTTTAATTAATGTGTGTTCGGGTTTAAAGGGATGAGGTGGCAACCCTAGGGGGCGCACTGATGAACACTCTTGGAGATGTAAGGGGGGGGGGGGGCGCACTGATGGATACTCTTGGAGATGTAAGGGGGGGGGGCGCACTGATGGACACTCTTGGAGATGTAAGGGGGGGGCGCACTGATAAACACTCTTGGAGATGTAAGGGGGGGGGGGGCGCACTGATGGACACTCTTGGATGTAAGGGGGGACTTTGATGGGCACTCTTTATAAAAAAAAAAAATAATTATCTGTCAGCCTGTTAATATTTGTAAGATCTACAATATGGCCCTTGTGTAAAAAAAAACTGGACAACATACAAAAACATGAATCAGATTCTTCTATTCTCACATATGTAAACACAATCACTAAAACCTCATATTGGCTGTAATGTGTCATTATTTTTATTACATTTCTATCTGCCAATTTCAATGAACTCCTACCAGGTGATCCTGTCTCTTGTTCAAGCACTTATGCATATTATGCCGACATAGTCCGCTGTTGTCACCGTCGGGGAAACCCGTCCTACGAATTGCCAAGCGGCCATCGCTGGAGTGCATATAAACAAGAAGTAGCAACAAAACAGTTACAGGAGATCAGCAGCACCTAGAAAAATGTGAATATATATATATATAATTTTTTTTATTATCCTGGTGCGTTAGCTTTGTGCTTTAGCTATTTTAAATGTCTTTCCGTTAGCGTTTACATCTGCTTCAAGCAACGCAAGGCGTGCATCCGCAGCGACCAATCGCAATTCATTTTCCTGAAGCCGGTGTCAGATGGATTCTGATTGGTGGTCGTGCAGTTAAAATTTTGCTCTGGGGTCCCAGTCCAGAAAATAAGCAAGCCAGATATTGTATGCAAATAACTGGGGACCGGGACCGACTATTGATAGATTCATGTAATCTTGTCTTCTCATCCTCCCCCCTTTCCATATAATGCCACCCTGACCCCATTTCATCTTCTCCTCACCTTCAGCCCCATACACCTGTCCAGGAACACCTCCCTCTGTCTCCATGGTAACTGGTCATGGAGAATGGGAGCATCCTCACCATCGTCATGGAAACCAATCTATTCTGTCTGGTCGGTCTGTGCATGAAGCAAGCCGCCCGGGATAATCTATGTAGAATCATTTGTTCTATGAGGTGTACCTCCTGTACTAGGCCCCCAGGCTGCCCCGCCGCCACCACCGTCTGCTATCTACAGGTCCATCCAACCATGGGAGTTCAGTTTGTGCCAGGCGGTGGAGGGGCAACCCACCTCACAGGGCAGAAAAGTCACAAGAAAGCCAAGTACACTACTGCCCGACTCTGTATTGATTTATATATATATACTGTGTATGCATATACAGTGCCTTGAAAAAGTATTCATACCCCTAGAAATTTTCCACATTTTGTCATGTTACAACCAAAAACGTAAATGTATTTTATTGGGATTTTATGTGATAGACCAACACAAAGTGGCACATAATTGTGAAGTGGAAGGAAAATTATAAATGGTTTTCCAAGTTTTTTACAAATAAATATGTGAAAAGTGTGGGGTACATATGTATGGCGCCCCCCTGAGTCAATACTTTGTAGAACCTCCTTTCACTGCAATTACAGCTACAAGTCTTTTTGGGGATGTCTCTACCAGCTTTGCACATCTAGAGAGTGACATTTTTGCCCATTCTTCTTTGCAAAATAGCTCAAGCTCTGTGAGATTGGATGGAGAGCGTCTGTGGACAGCAATTTTCAAGTCTTGCCACAGATTCTCAATTGGATTTAGGTCTGGACTTTGACTGGGCCATTCCAACACATGAATATGCTTTGATCTAAACCATTACATTGTAGCTCTGGCTGTATGTTTAGGGTCGTTGTCCTGGTGGAAGGTGAACCTCCGCCCCAGTCTCAAGTCTTTTGCAGACTCTAAGCCCCATACACACGTTCGGAAATTCCGATGGAAAATGTCCGATCGGACCATGTTGTTGGAAAATCTACCCGTGTGTGGGCACCATCGGACTTTTTCCTTGATCCTGCTCTCAAACTTTCCGACAAAATCCGATCTGACTTTTTCCGATCGTGTGTAGAGAATTTCCGTCGGACAAAGTGCCACGCATGCTCAGATCAAATTACGAGACCAAAGCTAATGGCTACTAGCCTCTACGTAGTTCCGTCGTAAGCAACGAACGTCACCACGTTCAGAATGATCGGATTTTCCGACAACTTTGTCCGACCGTGTGTATGCAACACCAGTGTCAGACAAAATCCGTCGGAAAAAATCCTATGGATTTTGTGGTTGGAATTTCTGACTGTGTGTACTGGGGCTAACAGGTTTTCTTCTAAGCTTGTCCTGTATTTGGCTCCATTCATCTTCCCATCATCTCTGACCAGCTTCCCTGTCCCTGCTGAAGAAAAGCATCCCCACAACATGAAGCTGCCGAGAAATTTGTATCCTGAAAACAGCGTGGTACTGTGGATACCAAATTAGTACTAGTGTGCCACGTCCTAAACGATATATAATAGCAAGGAAGAGGGGACTTGGACTTTTTAGGCACAAAAGTCCAAGTCCCCTCTTCCTTGCTATTAACATGAAGCTGCTACCACCATGTTTCACGGTGGGGATGGTGTGTTCAGGGTGATGTACAGTGTTAGTTTTCCACCACTCATAGCGTTTTGCTTTTAAGCCAAAAAGTTCAATTTTGGTCTCACCTGACCAGAGCACCTTCTCCACATGTTTTCTGTGTCCCCCACATGGCTTCTCGCAAACTGGACTTCTTATGGCGTTCTTCTTGCCACTTTTCCATAAAGGTCAGATTTGTGGAGAGCACGACTAATAGTTGTCCTGTGGACAGATTCTCCCACCAGAGCTGTAGATCTCTGCAGCTCCTCCAGACTTACCATGGGCCTCATGGCTGCTTCTCTGATTAATGCTCTTCTTGCCCGGCCTGTTGGTTTAGGTGGACCGCCATGTCTTGGTAGGTTTGCAGTTGTGCCATACTCTTTCCATTTTCGGATGATGGATTGAACAGTGCTCAGTGAGATGCTGCTTTAAACTTCTCCACAACTTTATCCCTGACCTGTCTGGTGTGTTCCTTGGCTTTCATGATGCTGTTTGTTTACTAAGGTTCTCGTCACTCCTGCCTAGTTAAGCCATCCAGTCCAGAGGATCTCTGCCTTCGCCTTGGTCAACATCACAGAATCTCCTGTGATCCTGTTCAAGACTTGCTTAGCTGACATCCCTTCTGGCTCCAGATCCTGCTTGCTGTTCCACTACATTGATCCCTGACTTCTGACTTGGCTGACTATCCGTCTTGGTTACTGAACTTTGGCTATGTTTCGACTACGTTTTTACTTTTAATATTAAACAAGTGTGATTTAACTGTACTTCTGTCTCGGCCTGATTTCATGGTTTCTGGCAGACTACTTTGGTCAGTCATGAGTCATGACCACTGCAGACCGGGAACATTTCACAAGAGCATTCATTTTGGAGATGCTCTGACCCAATCGTCCAGCCATTACAATCTGGCCCTTGTCACTCAAATCCTTACACTTGCCCATTTTTTTTTCTGCTTTCGACACATAAACTTCAGGGACAACATGTTTACTTGCTGCTTAATATATCCCACCAACTTTCAGACGTCACTGTCAGGAGATAATCAATGATATTCATTTTACCTGTCAGTGGTTATTATGTCCTGGCGAATCGGTTTATATCTGTAATTAGGGTGATGTTTCGATATGTTACTAGATTGATCAATTATGTATCTGTATATTGGGTTAATATTATTTATTACCAGATCATGAAAGTGGAGTCTTCACTGATTAATTGTATATCTGTATTGGAGGCAATATTTCTATATATCACCTGATCACCAATAAATGGATTCTATCCTGATCAATATACGTGTACAGTAATCTGAAAGGTGATTCTAATACAAGGCCATTCACAGTACGGTGATGATTTAGTATAGACACACATTGCCTTGAGTGAATATGGGCTTCTGGTGTGTGGCGACACCTTTTAGGTTGGCCTCACGCTGTGCGAACATTACCACTTGCTCTCCGGAAGATTTACCCCCCTTTATGATCAGGCCAATTTTTGCTATACGGCACTGCTTTACTTTAACTGAGAATTGCGCGGCTGTGCGACGCTATACCCAAATAAAATGTATGTTATCTTTTTTTTTTTTTTTTTTTTTCACATATAGAGCTTTCTTTTGGTGGTATTTGATCACCTCCCTGTGTTTTTTTTTTTTTTTTTTTTTTTTTTTATTTTATTTTTTTATTTTTTTTTTTATTATTTTTTTTTTGTGTTTTAAACAAAGAAAGACAGACAAACCCAATTTTTATTTATTTCCTCTTTCTCCTTTCTTCTTCTTTCCTTCTTCTTCCTTATTCTCTGCTCTCTCTTCTCTCTCCTTCTTTTTTTTTTTTTTTTTTTTAACTTTCTGCTATAAAACGTATCCAATAAAAAAAATTGGAAAAACACAAATGTCTTTATAAATTTAGGCCAATATGTATTCTGCTACATATTTTAAAAATCCCAATAAGCGTATATTGATTGGTTTGTGCAAAAGTTAGACTTATTTATTTATTTTTTTTTTTTTTGGGTGACGATTAGTGACTTATAGCAGGACAGCAATATTGCGACGGACAATCAGACACAAACTGACACTTTTTGGGGACCAGTGATACCAATACAGTGTAAAGAAAAAAAGCTGCGCCAAAAAGAAAAACATACAATAATATCTAATGTGGATTAAACAATAAAATGTGCCCCACAAGGTAGTGTCCTTAATAATAAGAACTTGCACTGCCCCCAGGAACCGTGATGTCCCCTTAAGGTTAACAGTCTCTAGCAACACAATATCCTAGAAGTGATGGTAAGAACAAAAACGAGCTTTTCAACAATGTCCAAGTAGAGACATATCTGGAAGGAATGGTGGTGAAGGAGATGATCCTGGTGTTTAAAGGTAGACAGATAAGGCACCCGGTGATTTGGAAATAACAGCAATAGTGAACACTGTGCCCGACACCCTTACACGATGGCTGCTTACCAGAGAGCAGAGATAAGAAGGCTCTGCTAATATATTAGACGACCAATGGCTGCGGTTCCTCCTGTTTTCCTGTGGTAACAGTCGATACTCCAGGTGATATGGATATAAGGGACCGCTTGTTCACATGGGGTCCATATGGGAAGTGGAGGAAAAAAGGGAGCCCATAGCGTAAATCCGATGGTAAACAATTTATTAAAACAAATAAGAAGCACTTACATTTATCCAAATGTTATAGGTGCATGTAAAAAATGCCGGCCGGCAATTGTGGGAGCCCGTCCTCCTCTCAGTCGTATGGTGGCGTCACTGCGTGCCCTCCCAGACCAGTTTCGACAAATGTGTCTTTCTCAATGGGGAACCTGCAGTGATCAGTGGTAAAAAAAAAATATGCACTGTCACGGAACTAATGACACTGGATGGAAAAGGGTTCCCATCAGGGGCGATCAAAGGGTTAAATGTGTTCCTAGCCAGTGTTTTACTATACTGTGGGGGGGGGGGGTGCTTTTGCTAGGGGAAGAGATGTTTTGCAGGGACACAAATTCTATCCCTTCCCTCCTGTCCTATCTGCTTTGTTTACATTGCTGTTCTGGCTCTCTGCCTAATGATCAGCGGGTGCCGGGGGACATCTGGTACTGTGCACCCGCCGTTCGGCTTCCGCTGTGTGTAATCGCAGCCGAAGCGAGTCGGCGGCGACACGCATATGGGCCCCCTAGTGTCGGGCCACGTACATATATGTGTGGCACACAGATGCTGCCCTGTAGTAGTAAAACTGCTATAGGGTGGACCTGACGTGGTTAAGGAAATCTGTTAATTTTATTGGGCTGCTACCATATCAAATAGAAACGTACATACAGATGTGCATTACTGTGCAATGCAGGTGTGTTCTGTTTGCCATGCACAAATATTGGCACCAACATGGGTGTAAAGGTCCCTATAATGACCTTGTCAATTCCCAAAAATGGAGCACAGCCTGTAAAAGAACACCTGTTGCATAGGGTTGCCACCTTTTTTCTTCAAGTCAAACCCAAACACTTTTTAGCGGCGCGCACCAATATTTAAATTTTTTTTGTATGAACTATACATATATTTTGCTAATAACATTTCTAATCATATGAAGTTAATAACAAGAGTCCCCCTTTTACATCAGTCTGCAGAGTTTCCCCCTTTACACCAGAGTCCGCAGAGTTTCCCCCTTTACACCAGAGTCCGCAGAGTTTCCCCCTTTACACCAGAGTCCGCAGAGTTTCCCCCTTTACACCAGAGTCCGCAGAGTTTCCCCCTTTACACCAGAGTCCGCAGGGTTTCCCCCTTTACATCAGAGTCTGCAGGGTTTCCCCCTTTACATCAGAGTCCGCAGAGTTTCCCCCTTTACATCAGAGTCCGCAGAGTTTCCCCCTTTACATCAGAGTCCGCAGAGTTTCCCCCTTTACATCAGAGTCTGCAGAGTTTCCCCCTTTACATCAGAACTCACAGAGTTTCCCCCTTTACATCAGAACTCGCAGAGTTTCCCCCTTTACATCAGAACTCGCAGAGTTTCCCCCTTTACATCAGAACTCGCAGAGTTTCCCCCTTTACATCAGAACTCGCAGAGTTTCCCCCTTTACATCAGAACCCGCAGAGTTTCCCCCTTTACATCAGAACCCGCAGAGTTTCCCCCTTTACATCAGAACCCGCAGAGTTTCCCCCTTTACATCAGAACCCGCAGAGTTTCCCCCTTTACATCAGAACCCGCAGAGTTTCCCCCTTTACATCAGAACCCGCAGAGTTTCCCCCTTTACATCAGAACCCGCAGAGTTCCCCCACACTGTAAGGGCCGGTTCACACTGCTGCGAATCCACTGCGGGTTCCCGCATCGCATGTTTCCCAGCTGCAGTTGACACTGTGCTATGCCAACTGCTGGGAGTGTCAGGTAAAAGTTAATGACACCCCCAAATCAGTTTGTATATCGCAGTGCGATCTGCAAACTCGGACAGGAATCGGATCGCATGGTGTGAACACCCATGCGATATGATTCTGCTGCGGACAAAAAAATAAAGGTTCCTGTGCGAGTTTGATGCAAATTCAGCCATACGGTCTTTATGGCTGAAATCACATCGCCCAGAGATCGCATGTGATTTTCACTGCAGTGTGGTGCGAATCACATCCGATCTCTGACATCGCACCAGTGTGAACCGGACCTTAGGGAGGACTCTGCAGACTCTGATGTAAGGGAGAACTCTGGGGACTCTAAGGGATTCTCTGGGAACCCTGATTTAAGGAGGGGGGGACACTGAGAACTCTGCACGGAGAGGATGTAAGGGAGAACACTGTGGCCTCTGGTGTAAAGGGGAACTTTGATGTAAGGGGTGCTTTGAGAACCCTGATTTATCTTGGTGTACTTACTCAGAGGCAGGAGAGAGAACGAGGGAGACTTCAGTCACAGACGGGGATGGATGGTGAGCTCACTCACCCCTTGGCAGTCAGCATCTCCCATCCAGATGTTTCTGAGGCTGCTGGACTTCAAATTTCCGGGCCCCTTTCCTGAGGCACTGCCCTGGGATTGGAGTGTGGGCAGACACAGAGGGGTAGGGGTGGGGGGAAGAGGTGCATATCGAGCCCTCTCTCCTCTCCCATCTGTGTGTGTGTATGGGGGGGGGGGGGGGGATTGATAGTGCTGGCTTTGGGCAGCATGAAAGAGAGTGTAACACACACTCTCGGCTTAGACAACTGCACAACTGGGAAGCCATAGTCCAGTCTAATGTAATTATCCAGAGTAATCCAGAGTAATGTGTCCGGGTTTCAGGCAGTCTGAAACCCGGACACATGATTCCGAACCCAAACTGTCCGGGTGAATCCTGGACAGGTGGCAACCCTACTGTTGCACCTCCCACACTGCAGGTTTATTTACTAGTACAGGCGTTTATATGGCGCAGACAATGTCCGCAGCGCTGTACGTACTGTACATTCATATCAGTGTGGTGTCAGAGAATCTCCTGTATCCACATACTTCCAGGTGTGTTGCTTTCCTTATTGTGGTTCCATCCACTGGCCCCTGTGTCACTCCACGTCACAATCTTTTGTAGGGTTTTATTCGTTGAATTCTGTTTTTGTGCTCATTATCTGGACTGTGTGCTGAGGAATGTTTGTATCGGTCAGTTCTGTCATCTGCACAGCCAATCACATTTCATTTCACTTAAGCTAGCCGTACGTTATACAATTTTCTTCTTCAATTTTCTTCTTTAATTTTCTTTAGATTTACCTTCAGCTATGTAGTGCAAGGCTCTGCCTGATTACATATACGGTAAATTGAAAGTGTTTAGGTGTGACCTCATATTATAATCTAAAGGAAAATTGTACAAGAAAATTGTATAATGTATGGCAAGCCTAATTAGTGTCAATGGTTGAATGATGAACTACAGGTATTGATTAACTAGGATTTGTATAGAGATAATGACCTTTATTGACACACGAGAGTGAGAGAGAGGATGAGGGGGGTTTACATGTTGGGATGAGTTGAAGACCGGTATGGATGGATAGACTGAAGGATGGGGAGAAGACACGCATGGGTGAGCTGATTGATTGAAGGGTTGGGGGGGGCAGGGATGGAGGTATTGGTTACAGAATCATGGGGGGAGGTAGACAAGGAAGGATGGATGATGGATAGATTGGGGGGGACAGTGGAAGGAAGGGAGATGGGGATGGGGGAAACGGTGGAAGGGAAATGGGGTTTTGGGGGGGGGGGACGGTTGAAGGAATGGGGAAAACGGTGAAAGGAAGGGAGATGGGGATTTAGGGACGACGACAAAGGTTGAAGTAGGGGGGGTGAGGAACGGTTGAAGGAAGGGAGATGGGGGCAGGGAATAGATGGATAAGTGGAAGGAGGGGACATAGGGATTAGGGTAGAAGGAGGGAAGATGGGGGGGAACAGTGAAAGGAGGGAAGATGGGGGTGGGGGGGGGGGACGGTGGAAGGAGGGAAGATGGGGGTGGGGGGGGACGGTGGAAGGAGGGAGGATGGGGATGGTGAAAGGAGGGAAGATGGGGATGGGTGGGGGGGGGGAACGGTGGAAGGAGGGAAGATGGGGATGGTGGGGGGGGGGAACGGTGGAAGGAGGAAAGGTGGGGATGGGGGGGACGGTAAGAGCAGGGAAGATGGGGGGGACAGGGGAAGGAGGGAAGATGGGGATGGGGGAACGGTGGAAGGAGGGAAGATGGGGATGGTGGGGGGGGGGGGGGGGGGAACGGGGAAGGAGGGAAGATGGGGATGGTGGGAGGGGGGGAACGGTGGAAGGAGGGAAGATGGGGATGGTGGGGGGGGGGGGGAACGGTGGAAGGAGGGAAGATGGGGATGGGGGGGGGAGGGAAGATGGGGGGGGGGACGGTGGAAGGAGGGAAGATGGGGATGGGGGGGGGGGAACGGTGGAAGGAGGGAAGATGGGGGGGGGGGAAGATGGGGATGGTGGGGGGGGGGGCGGTGGAAGGAGGGAAGATGGGGATGGTGGGGGGGGACAGGGGAAGATGGGGATGGTGGGGAGGGACAGGGGATGGAGGGAAGATGGGGATGGTGGGGGGGAAGGAGGGAAGATGGGGATGGTGGGGGGGAACGGTGGAAGGAGGGAAGATGGGGATGGTGGGGAGGGGGGACCGTGGAAGGAGGGAAGATGGGGATGGTGGGGGGAACGGTGGAAGGAGGGAAGATGGGGATGGGGGGAACGGTGGAAGGAGGGAAGATGGGGATGGGGGGAACGGTGGAAGGAGGGAAGATGGGGGGATGGGGGGGACGGTGAAAGGAGGGAAGATGGGGATGGTGGGGGTAGGAACGATGGAAGGAGGGAAGATGGGGATGGGGGGGGGGGGGCGGTGGAAGGAGGGAAGATGGGGGGGGGGGGGACGGTGGAAGGAGGGAGGATGGGGATGGTGAAAGGAGGGAAGATGGGGATGGTGGGGGGGGGAACGGTGGAAGGAGGGAAGATGGGGATGGTGGGGGGAACGGTGGAAGGAGGAAAGGTGGGGATGGGGGGGACGGTAAGAGCAGGGAAGATGGGGGGGGGACAGGGGAAGGAGGGAAGATGGGGATGGGGGGACGGTGGAAGGAGGGAAGATGGGGATGGTGGGGGGGGGAACGGTGGAAGGAGGGAAGATGGGGATGGTGGGAGGGGGGAACGGTGGAAGGAGGGAAGATGGGGATGGTGGGGGGGGGGGGGAACGGTGGAAGGAGGGAAGATGGGGATGGGGGGGGAGGGAAGATGGGGGGGGGGGGGGAACGGTGGAAGGAGGGAAGATGGGGGGGGGGGACGGTGGATGGGGGGGGGGAACGGGGAAGGGGGGAAGGTGGGGGGGGGGGCGGGGAGGATGGGGATGGTGGGGGGGGGGCGGTGGAAGGAGGGAAGATGGGGATGGTGGGGGGGGACAGGGGAAGGAGGGAAGGTGGGGAGGGGGTGGGTGGGGGGGGGGGGGGGAAGGAGGGAAGATGGGGATGGTGGGGGGGGGACAGGGGAAGGAGGGAAGATGGGGATGGTGGGGGGGGGGGGAAGGGAGGGAGAGATGGGGAGTGGGGTGGGGGGGGGGAACGGTGGAAGGAGGGAAGATGGGGATGGTGGGGAGGGGGGGGTGGAAGGAGGGAAGATGGGGATGGTGGGGGGAACGGTGGAAGGAGGGAAGATGGGGGTGGTGGGGGGGAACGGTGGAAGGAGGGAAGATGGGGATGGGGGGACGGTGGAAGGAGGGAAGATGGGGATGGGGGGCGGGGAGGAGGGAGTGGGGGAGAGGAGGGAAGAGGGGGTGGGGGGGGGGATGGGGGGTGGGGGGGACGGTGGAAGGAGGGAAGATGGGGATGGTGGGGGTAGGAACGATGGAAGGAGGGAAGATGGGGATGGGGGGGGGGGGGCGGGGGGGGGGGAACGGTGGAAGGAGGGAAGATGGGGGGATGGGGGGGGGGGGGCGGGGGGGGGACGGTGGAAGGAGGGAAGATGGGGATGGTGGGGGGGGGGGGCGGTGGAAGGAGGGAAGATGGGGGGGGGGGGAACGGTGAAAGGAGGGAAGATGGGGATGGGGGGGGGGAACGTTGAAAGGAGGGAAGATGGGGGGGGGGGGGACGGTGGAAGGAAGGGAGATGGGGATGGGGGGGAATGAAGGAAGGGAGATGGGGATGGAAGAATGGGGCTAGGGATAGGTGGAGGGAGGGAGGGGACATAGGGATGGAGGGAACGGTGGAAGGGAGGGAGATGGGGATGGAGGGATAGAAGAATGGGGGAAGGGAGCTAGGGAGGGATGGATGGGTAGAATGAGGGGAGATAGGGATGGAGGGAATGGTGGAAGGAAACTAGGGATGGATGTAAGGATGGTGGAGGGTTAGGCATGAATGAGTGGAAGGCTGGGGACGGGATGATAGACAGGAATGGATTGTAGAGGGTGGCGGGGGGGGGGGGGGATGGGGGGGGGGA